>JAHIAM010002849.1:0-61706 GCA_021605205.1 Aegilops longissima
CCGCCATCGACAAGAGCTAATGGAGATGGGGATGGTGGATCTGGTACTCCTCAGCAGAGCACCTCCAGCCCAGCGCCAAGCTCAGCTTGTTCTTCAAGGGCGTGGTGGCGGCTCTCAACGACTCAGGAAGAGATCCCAAAGCAGTTGGCCGGCAGTCGCGCCCGGATCTCTGTGAGGCTCTTGAAAATCTTGATGAAGGTGGCCTTCCATAATCGAGCGTTAACCGTAGCGTCCTCAAGTCCTTGCGCCCGACTACTGATGTCGGCGCTCAAGGCCCTTATCGCACCATTGTGGACAGGGTGGCGGGATCAAGAGGGTTGATGGCGACCCGCGTGGATTAGGCCGCCCATTTTATCTTCTCTTTGTCATTGTTGATCATGTTATGAGAACAATCTATTAGAGCTGCGACAAGTTATCTTGTAATATAACTCTATCTTGAATAGTGATTGCTATGTTATTTCCTTTACTTGATTCCTTCCTTTGTATGTTTTGCCCTCGCTTTTAGGGAACTTGTCGTAGGCGCCTTTACCATGACGGCTGAGTGCTTGAACGTCGGCCTTCTTTGGCGGTGCCGCTCCGACAAACAACCTTATACGCAACTAGTTGCAGCTCACTTAAGTTGTTGGCGGACTCGAAACAAAGTAAGGGCGCAACTAGCCACGAGTTGGTTCCTCTGCGCACAGGTTTTCCATACAAAATACGGTCGTTCGAGGAAGATAACTTAAAATTTTAAAACTGATTGCTCAAACTTTGGCGACTTAGCTTTTCATCGTTTGCTTCCGGTAAAGGCAAAACTTCCTTGAGCAGCGCTTAGTCCACCCCATTATCTTCTCCTCCCCGGCAAACTTGTGTGTGAGGAACCTTCTTTTCTTTGAGAGAGAAATAAGAGAAAATAAAGATATGGAGCCTTGAGGCTCGTTATTGCTTAGGGGTAAGTGCTGCACAAAGTGTCGAGATAATGCATGCAAAAAAAAAGTAGAAAGCATGAAATTGACAAGATGTGCGGAGCACATGAGCTTCTTGATGCAGGGTCTGCGCGGCTTTGTACAAAGGATTACATGCAACATAGGCAAGACTTGTACAAAAGGTGGTTGCGGAACAGGTCCCGGCAATCGCCCTCTGAGTAAAACTTACGAAGATGCTCAATATTCAGGAGTTGCTCACGGAATGCCATCTTGGTCTCAAAGCGAACAGCGCCCGAGCCTAGTGACTTCGTTTCACCGATAAGGGCCTTCCCACTTGGCGTCAACTTGTTGGAATTCTTGGCGGACTGAGCAGCGAAGAACAAAATCGCCTTCCTCGAGACTTCGGCACTAACTGCGGCTATGGTAGCGGCGCAAAGCTTGCGATAACGAGCAGCTCGTCGTGACTGAAGATGGTCCTCCTCAAGGAGCAGCGCGTCATCTTGTCGCAGCTGCTCTTGCTCAACTCATCATAGCGAGCACTCGAGGTGACCGTATCTGAGTTCCGTGGGGAGAACTGCCTCGCTCCATAGACTAGGCGAAAGGTGTCGGCGGTGGCTCGATTTGGCGTCGTCTGATCGACCAAGAACCACCGGCAGCTCCTCAATCCAGTTTCTTCCGCACTTGTGCAGCACTGCCGAAAGTTCTGGTCTTGAGCCCACGCAGCACTTCAGCATTGCCCTCTCCGCTTGACCGTTGCTTCTCGGATGAGCAAGCGAAGCAAAGCAGAACCTTGGCGCCAAGATCTTGGGCGTCTTGCATGAAGGTGCGGCTCGTGGTGCGTGCCATTGCCGGTGATGATCTGTTAGGGATTCGAAGCGGCAAACAATCGACTGAAGAACTTGACTGCTTGCGTGTCTTGTCACCTTCCTCCTTGCTTCCACTTCCGGCCACTTTGTGAACTTATCGATTACAGCGTACAAGTACTCAAAGCCCCGACAGCTTCGGGGAAGGGGCGAGATGTCGAAACCCCAGGACGAAAATGGCGAGGATAAAGGGATCGTCTGGAGAGCTTGAGCTGGCTGGTGTATCTGCTTGGAATGGGCCTTGCGCTTCACACTTGGTTACTTGTGCGATTGCATCTGGAGGCTGTCGGCCAAAAGAAACCTTTGGAATGCTTTGCGGCAAGTGCTCTTCGCCAATGTGGTGACCACATATGCCTCCATGTATCTGCCAGCAGACTTCATCCATCTTCGGTGAATACACTTCAATTTCACACCGTTGAGTCTTCTTACATGCAGGTGTCGTCGACAAACTGGTACATACTTGACTGCCGGGCTACTCTTTCCGCTTCTTCTTGCTCTTGGGAAGTTCTCACATGCGAAGGAAATGGACGATCTGTTTTGCCCATGCTGGAGCTTGCGGCTCGACAACAAGGACTAAAGGCACATCTGCTGCTGCGGAACATCCGCTTCTCTGGCGAGACCACCTGGCTCGGCGGAGCTTGATATTCCCGGCAAGCTTGCGGAACAAAACTTGTCGGGGCGTGCGCTTCAGCGAAACAAACCCAGGGCTTGTCGAACAAACTGCTCCTCGGCATTCTTGGTGTTGATCTTGGGGACCTTCTTGGCGGCGGCTTGGGAGCTCTGCGGAAAAGTAATCACCGAAATCAACTTCCTCTTCTTGTTCATCCGATTGATGGCGTTCTGATTGGTTGAGTCAGCTTGAGCACAAGATCCCTGTTCCCACAGGTAACTTAAGTCTGCGGCGCACTTGACGAAGCCATCGGCAATATCATTTTGAGCTCTTGGAACATATTCCATTTGTAGGCCATCAAAGTGCTCTTCTAGCTTTCTCACTTCATCAACGTAAGCTTCCATCAACGGACTCGATAATCCTTGTTCACTTGGCGGACGACAAGCTGTGAGTCACCCACGACAATGAGCTTCTTGATCCCAAGGTCTCTGCGATCACGAGACCGGCAAGCAAACCTTCATACTCTGCGGTATTGTTTGTTGCTTGCTCCTTGGGAAAGTGCATCGGACTCGTGCTTGAGGTGCTCTCCGGTGGGTGCGACAAATGTACGCCCGCACCGCGCCTTGCAGCGAAGGCACCATCAAAGTACATCAGCCACTCTTTGCTTGCTTCCTTGCGGGGATGCTCGTTTTGGAATTTCTTCATCTTGTGTTGGCGTCCATTCTGCTATGAACTCTGCCAATGCTCTGCTTTGGATAGTTGAAGTGCTCTCAAACTTGAGGCCAAAGCTTGACAGTTCAGTGCCCACTCGACAATCCTGCTGTTGCTTCGGATTTTGCGGTATCCTCTTGACGGAAGCGAGTGGCAGCTGTGATCTCATGTGCTTGGAAGTAATGGCGCAGCTTTCGAGGCCATGAGAAGGCGGCAACTTACACGCACGAGTACCTTGACCTAGCCCCTTGCGAAGGGGCGACAAAAGTAAAGCTGGCGCTGCACCATCCTTTTCGCATATTCTCATGCTCTGCTTGATCCATCCTTTTGGGACGAGCTTGCTGGTGAAGTCCCCAGCTTGTCGCTGGATGCATCTCGCCATGGTTGCTGGCTCATCATCCGCCTCCTCTCCGCTACTAACGCAGCACTAACCACTTGATTGGTTGCCGCTATATATAGCGATAACTTCTCTTGTGGCTTAGGTGCGACAAGTATTGGAGTGGAGGATAGGTACCTCTTTAAGTCTGCAGCGCAGCCTCCGCTTCGAGTCCATTTCATTGGACCTGCCTTTTTCAATATTTTGAAAAAGGGCGAGCGCTTCAGCAGACCTAGAGATAAACCTCTTGAGAGCAGCCACACAACCGGCAAGTCTTCGTACATCCTTGGCGCTTTGGTGCTTCAATCTGCTCAATAGCCTTGATCTTGTCGGGATTGGCTTCAATTCCCCTACGAGACACGAAGAACCGAGAAGCTTGCGGAGGGACTCCAAACACGCACTTCTCGGGGTTGAGCTTGAGGTTGATCTTAGCAGATTTGCAAAGGTTTCGTCTAAATCTTGGATCAGAGTTGCCCTGTCCTTGCTTTTGACCACTATGTCATCCATATAAGCTTCCACATTTCTGTGTATTTGCGGCTCAAAAGCGTGATGGACTACTCTTGCAAATGTTGAACCAGCATTCTTTAGTCCGAAAGGCATCCGTACAAAACAGTATGTGCCACATGGGGTGATGAATGCGGTCTTCTCCTCATCCTCTTCTGCCATGAAGATCTGATGGTATCCTGAGTATGCATCAAGAAATGAAAGCAAATCACATCCGGTGTGGAGTCAACAATCTAGTCGTCTGCGGCAAGGGAAATGGGTCTTTAGGACAAGCTTTATTAACATCTGTAAAGTCGATACAAAGCCTCCATTTCCTGTTTGCCTTACGCACGACTACAGGATTGGCCAACCACATAGGATGGAGCACTCCTCTGACAAGGCCTGCTGTTTCCAACTTCTTGATTTCTTCTACGATGAACTCTTGGCACTCCTTTGCACCTTTCGACTTTACTGCTTGATGGGCGCGCATGAGGACAGGCGGCAAGATGGTGCTCAATTACTTCACAGGAACACGGGGATGTCGGACGGTTGCCATGCAAACCCGTCGGCGTTAGCCCTCGAGAAAGCAACGAGCTCGCCTTCCTATTTAGGGTCGAGAGAGCAGCGATGGTGAAGGTACCACCGGTGCCGTCCTCCTTAGCGGACACCCTCTTGGTCTCTGGAGCTGCCATTATCTTCTTCCACTTGCGGTGGAGCTCGATGGTGCGTCCTCGACGGTGGCGCAGCACTCCGAAGAGTGCGCTTGCGGAGTGGGCATCGAGCTCTTGCCGTGCTTGGTCTTCTTCATGCCCCGGGAGCTTCAGCGGCAAGTGACTTGTGATCTGCTGCGGCTCTGCTGCTTCCGGTAGATCTTGTCGGCGTAGATAAGAGCATCCTTCTTGTCGCCGAGGGACAGAAATGACACTTATCGGGCGGGCATCTTGAGCAAGTTGTATGCATAATGAGAGGCTGCCATGAACTTGGCGAGTGCTGGGCGGCCAAGTATCCCATTGTAAGGCAATGGAAAATCAGCAACGTCAAAAGTGACCCTCTCGATCCACGAAGTTCAATTAGCTGCCAAATGTCACCGCAGCGTGATCTTTCCCTTGGGCTTGCTCCTTCCGGATTGATTCCTTGGAATGTGCGGTCTCTTGAGCTCAACTGTCGGGGATCTGAAGTTTACGGAGTACGCGGAGGAGATCAGGTTCAACCCGGCCCGCCGTCAACTAGCATCTTAGTGACCTTGAGGTTGCGGATAGTTGGTGAAACCAACATCGGCAAACACCGAACGCAGATTATCGATCGGGTGGTCCTCAATATCAAAGATGATAGGCGTCTTTGGACCATTTCGGAGGTTTGCGTGACTCTACGGATGGTTACGCTGCATTGTCTTCCCGCATCCACTGCTTGAGCTGGCGGTGTGAAGTATGCAGAGAAGCACCGCCGTCAACGCACAAGACCTCTGTGGCTTTCTGAAACTCCTGCTCATAAGTCTCGTCATCATCCATGTCTTCATCGTCGTCGTCATCTTCATCCTTGTCGCGGCCGCAGGGAGGTCTGTCTCCTTGCCGCTGCTTGGCCTTGTCACGGCGTCCCCCCGGCCGGGACGTTTCTTGCTGGCTCCTCCAGCACCTTCCTGGGCCTTCTCCTTGTCGCGTCGCTCGTACTCAGCCTTCTGCTACTCGAAAAGCTGCTCGACCTTCTTGCAGCTCTGGAGATCATGGCCCTTGGTGTGGTGGATCTTGCAATATTGCTTGTTGGAGCTGTCCTGCTTGTCGGCGGCCGCCACAGCCTGGCAGTTGTTGCCAGCGGCAACCTCCTTGCCGGAGCTTCCAACTTTGGCTTTTTTGGCGCCACCTCCGTTGCCGGACTGCTCAACAACTAGCACATCTTTTCCTTTCTTCTTCCTGTTATTCCTTGCCCGGCTTTTTCTTTCTTTGGGCGGCCTCCTCCTCCTCGAGATCCTGCTGCTTCCACATTCTCTCAGGAGTCTCCTCCTTCTTAACACGTGCACACTTGCCGGCCGGGCATAGAGCTCACGATGTCTTTGATCTTGCACATCGCCATCTCCTCCCGCATCCTGCGGTTGCGCGCGTTCGATGGAACCGCTGATTACCGTGGCGGGGTGGGCGTCAGGGATGTTGTGTTGTACGGCTGAATCTTTGAATGTACTTGCAGGGTTCTCCTTCCATACAGGCGAGCAGATGAAGGTCACTCTCTTAGCCATGAGGCTTGTGGTACGCTGTGAAAGGCGCCGACAAACTGGTGGGCAGATCTGCCAAGAGGATATGGGTTGTCGGCAAGTGCATGAGCCAAGATCGACATTGGGCTTGAGCACCAAAGGGAAGTAGTTGGCGAATCTTGTCGTCTCGCCCCGACAGCCTTGCACTTTGCAATGGTGTAGATCTTGAGGAACTCCGGCAGGTCGTCTTGCCGTCGTACTTCTCGCTTTGTCGGCTTGAAGTTCTTCTTCTTTGGGCCGCTGGACTTGCCGCAGCTCACGAGTGAGCAGGGGCAACCTACGCGTCTGACAAATCGCTGGTTCCCAGGGCGCATGCATGTCGACGGAAGGCCCAGCCGCTGGTCGGATTGACGCCGCGCTTCTCTTGGCGCTTCGATCTGAGTTGGCGTCTTCTTGTTGTCGTTCGTGAAGAACTTGGTGCTGATCGCGGCGAGCTCGCCGGATCCGGCGAAGCGGTGGAGTATTGTCGAGGTGGATCCGGCGAGTCAGCGATCTTAGCCTTGAGGAGGAGTGCATGGTGGTTGCACCCCACAGGTTTCGTCGCCACCGGCTCGTGCCTTGTCGTCTGCCGCGGCAGCGATGCACGCCAGTTGCTGCGGGTGTCGCCGTTAGCAAAGCGATGAGACTACGGATGGTAGCCCTCCATTACGTCAACCTTGTCCGTCGTTGGAGGTAATCCGGGAGCGATTGAGCTCGCGCCAAAGCTTACGCTTGAGTGGTGGCGGCGATGGCGAAGCGGTGCGAGGCGGGATATGCTCGGACTTCTAAATATGTTAGAAGGAGGAGTATCCCGTCCAGGCGACCGTGCCCCGCTCGTTCCAGCCTGTTGGCGCGCATGCTGGTCTTGAGTATCTCGAGACCCACCAGCTCGATCTTGGCCCAACGAACGTATGGTGCTGCGAGTACCATGGCGCTTGTCGGTCCGCGCCTCCACGAGATGGGCCTTGATGCGTGCCGGACGTCAAGGTCTGTTCGGTCTTGTCCTTGGACTTGGAAGCACCATGGGCTCCCTCGTGAAGCGCCCGTTCTTCGCGGCGTCTACCCCACCACTCATTTGCTCCGGTGGTTGTGGGTTCGGCGTGGGCGGGCGATTGCCGCGAAGCCTTCTTCTTGGTGGCATGTCGATGAAAAGCGAATGATGCTTTCGTGTGAGCGCGGATCAGGATCACACAGCCTCGGCGCCTCCTACAGCGGCGCCAAAGATGTAGGGAAGCTGATCGACCCACGAACACCTATGGGGACGGCGGACGGACCCCTTTCGGTTCGGTGGGGCGGAGATCGCCGAAGAAGCAGATCGGCCGAAGCACGAGCAGTTACCCAACCGAGCTCTCGGAGAGATAATACTCCTCTGCTGCTTGTGCGATTGTGTTGTGTTCTTGCTAGGGAGCGCTGAGAGCTACAAGACCTAGCATAGGAGTTCTCTGGTTTGAATAGACGAACCCCTTCTCGTTGGCATGGGCCTCCTTTTATATGCTCAAGGGGTCACGATGGGTGCAAGCGTGAACAAGGGTAAAAACGTAAAAGGAGTCGTGGTTGGTACAGCTACTTGTACAGTGGATCATACCTAACCCTGACAGCAGGGGACAAAGGCATTAAATGCCCGTCTGAGTCGACTAAACAGTGCGGAAAGGGACCGTAAGGGATGCCATCGCTTGCCACAACGGCAATATTGTCAGCACCGCTTGCCACCGCGCTCCGCTGGTTGCACAGCCTCTTGCCACGCGCGCCTGGAAAGGTCCCATGGCGACACGTTAGTGGATGTGCTGGAGCGCAGGAACGGCGTGGTAGTCTGCCGCGGCAAGCGCCTTGCCGCGGTGGTTGTCTTGTCGCGCCCGGAAGCTTGTCGCTCACCGGGCCTTCCCGGCAAGCTCCTCTTGCCGGGGCCTTGTCTTCTGGGTGCCTTGATTGGCCTTCCCGGCAAGCTCCTCTTGCCGGGGCCTTGTCTCTTTGACTTAAATACTTTGTTCTTGAATGGCTCCAAAGGAACCACGGAGGAGCTAGGCGATCACCGCGGCAAGCCTCGCCGCGGGGTACTGCAACTGCCCGTGCACAAGTTCGGGATACTGGGGTACCCCTACTCTAGTACACCGACAAGAAAAGATGTCGGGGAAGCTGATCTGACCCACGAACACCTATGGGGACCGGCGGACCGGACCCCTTTTAGTTGATGGGGCGGAGATCGCCCGAAGAAGCGAGCAAGCGAAGCACATGAGCAGTTACCCAGCCGGAGCTCTCGGAGATAATACTCTACTGCTGCTTATGCGATTGTGTTGTGTTCTTGCTAGGGAATGAGCTACAAGACCTAGCATAGGAGTTCTTTGGTTTGAATGAACCGAACCCCTTCTCGTTGGCATGGGCCTCCTTTTATATGCTCAAGGGGTCACCGACGGTGACAAGCGTGAACAAAGGTAAAAGCGTAAAAGGTGCGTGGTTGATACAGCTACTTATGCGATGGATCATACCTAACCACGATGGCAGGGACAAAGGCATTAAATGCCCGTCTGAGTCGACTAAACAGTGCGGAAAGGGACCGTCAGGGACGCCATCGCTTGCCACGACGGCAATCTTGTCAGCACCGCTTGCCACCGCGCTCCGCTGGTTGCACAGCCTCTTGCCACGCGCGCCTGGAAAGGTCCCATGGCGACACATTAGTGGATGTGCTGGAGCGCAGGAACGGCGTGGTAGTCTGCCCCGGCAAGCGCCTTGCCGTGGTGGTTGTCTTGTCGCGCCCGGAAGCTTGTCGCTCACCGGGCCTTCCCGGCAAGCTCCTCTTGCCAGGGCCTTTTCTTCTGGGTGCCTTGATTGGCCTTCCCGGCAAGCTCCTCTTGCCGGGGCCTTGTCTCTTTGACTTAAATACTTTGTTCTTGAATGGCTCCAAAGGAACCACGGAGGAGCTAAGCGATCACTGCAGACAAGCCTGCTTGAAGTGCAACTGCCCGTGCACAAGTTCGGGATACTGGGGTACCCCTACTCTAGTACACCGACAAGAAAAGATGTCGGGGAAGCTGATGTGACCCACGAACACCTATGGGGACCGGCGGACCGGACCCCTTTTGGTTCGGTGGGGGGCGGAGATCGCACGAAGAGCAGATCGAGGCGAAGCACATGAGCAGTTACCCAACCCGAGCTCTCGGAGATAATACTCCTCTGCTGCTTGTCTGCGATTGTGTTGTGTTCTTGCTCGGGGCTGAGAGCTACAAGACCTAGCATAGGAGTTCTTTGGTTTGAATGAACCGACCCCTTCTCGTTGGCATGGGCCTCCTTTTATATGCTCAAGGGGTCACCGACGGTGACAAGCGTGAACAAGGGTAAAAAGCGTAAAAGAAGTCGTGGTTGATACAGCTACTTGTCGATGGATCATACCTAACCCTGACGGCGAGGACAAAGGCATTAAATGCCGTCTGAGTCGACTAAGCAGTGCGGAAAGGGACCGTCGGGGGCGCCATCGCTTACCCAGCGGCAATCTTGTCGGCACCGCTTGCCGCGCGCTCCGCTGGTTGCAGACCTCTTGCCCAGCAGCGCTGGAAAGGTCCCATGGCGACACATTAGTGGATGTCTTTGGGCCTTGAGGAGCGGCGTGGTAGTCTGCCCGGCAAGCGCCTTGCCGTGGTGGTTGTCTTGTCGCGCCGGGGCTTGTCGCTCACGGGCCTTCCCGACAAGCTCCTCTTGCCAGGCCTTGTCTTCAGGTGCCTTGATTGGCCTTCCGGCAAGCTCCTCTTGCGGGGCCTTGTCTCTTGACTTAAATACTTTGTTCTTGAATGGCTCCAAAGGAACCACGGAGGAGCTAAGCGATCTGTGGCAAGCCTCGCTTGGCGTCTGCTAACTGCCGTGCACAAGTTCGGGATCTTGGGTACCCTACTCTAGTACACCGGCAGAGCCCCGGGAACTGGGCCATACAGTGCAGTGCAGCTGTTGGGCCAGGCCCAAAACAAACTGCAGGCACCGGCCTTGGTTCGCCATAACTTCGCTCCGGACCCACCACGTCCCCCACAGGCAGCCGCATCATTGCGGCGTCGCGGGAAAGATCGTGAGGGTTTCTTTATTAGAAATAGCGGAACATCCGCCCCTCCTCTTTATAAGCGGAGGCGAGGCGATTCTTTGTCCAATCTCGAAAAACACCCGCTGCTCCCCTACCTCCCAAGGCTGAAAAGAGAGCAGCGCTCCGCCCCCCATCGCCACCAGCATCACCGCGCCTTGATCTCCCCACCACCTCCGCCATGGCTCAAAGCCGATAAGGGCGGGCCATCTTCCCTCCTCAGCTCGCCCTTGAAGGAAGCTGAGGAATGGTACTACCTCTTACGGTCGGCGGAGCGCGTTAGCATCCAGCGCTGCGAAGGTACTTTCAGCCGCCGCATCTGAATTGGCCCCGAGTGGGTATCCCTTCTTCGCGCTCTTCTTCTATTGCGGGTTCTGCCCGCCCTTCTCTGAATTTTTCTGCGATATCATGAACACCTATGGGTTTCGCCTCCTTGATTTCACCCCCAATGCTGTCGACCATGGCGGTTTCGCACATCTTTGCGAAAACTTTGTGAATCCACCAAGCGTAGCCCTCTTCCGCCATTTCTTCATGCCTCGAGTAGAGAGAGAGCCCCTTGCGGAGGAATCGCACGCATCTCAAGGATCGGCAAGAAAGAGGCCTATCTGGAAGGAGAGCTCCGTAGCAAGTGGGAGGTGGAGGGCTGGTGGTCTTTGGATCATAGAGGAGAACCGCAGCCATTCACCATGCAATGCCTAAACCCCAATAGTGCGCGGCAATGATTGGAGCAACTTGGCGCGGAGGATGCTAGATTGAAGATTGCCGTTACCGGATCCTGCGCCTCGGGCTTGCGGACTCACTTTGTAAGCGCGGTTGGCGCAGATTTCGCCGCGCGCGCATCCCCTGCGGGAGAGGAGGAGACCTGCTTGGGAGTTCGAGCAGCGGCGAGACATCATGAGGCTGCGCCGGGCCTCAACTTCAACTTCACCGTCTTGGAGCTTGTGCGATGCTCTTGGAGCTGTTCAAGCATGACCACGATCATCCCGAATGGTTCAGGTTGCCAAGGAGTCGTTCCATTGTGCAACAATTCTTAGCTCGACCGCATCCGCACAATGATGCGTTGTGCGACTCGCATGGAATCGCTCCAACTTGGCAGAGCCTGCGGATGGCGTTCTGCGGCGGTTCTTGATAACTTGGAAGAAGTGCCAATCCGCCCGGCAAGCGAAGGGCCTCACCGTGACACCCTTGATGGCGAGATCGCGCGATCGCCACCAGGTTGGAGGCGGCGGCAGCTGCTGCTGCCCATGGAAGTGTATTCTTGTGGAGGAGGCGGAGGCAGCGGGCGGCAAGCCTTGTCGATTGAGAGGAGCTTGTCGGCGGATGAGCTGCCGAGCCAGAAGCTGATCGGCGAGCCCGCTAAGGCGCCTCCTCCGCACCTTCAAGTAGCTTGCATGAGTGGAGCCACAGCTCCACCAGAAAGCGTCTCTGCAAGGCAGGGAAGTGGCGGGCGTCAGGCAGACCAACAGCCGTCGCGCCCGTGGCATGGCAGCTCCATCGCGGCAACACTTGTTGCCATGGGAGCACCTCACGTCGCTGCAACAAGCTGGGCGGGGCCTTACAGGACCACAGCTCCTGCACCGCCAAGCGTCAAGGAGCCTACTCTTCTAGCTAAATGCGTGGAGGCGAACGATTCGATCTCTCCGCTCAGCTCAGGAAGAAGAAGAGTAAGCTTACATGTTGTACTTGTAATTCTTCAATTTGTTGCTTTGTCTTGTATCTGATTTGCTTCATTCTGAACTCTTTCCTTTTTAGGATGCTGGCCGGAAGAGCTTGAAGAGAGCCAAGACCCGGTGATCATCATCGAGGGCGAACCCACTACTGGCCAGCGGGGCGCGTCAGAGACCTCCTTGCGGACCAGCGACTCTTCCTAAAGCAGCCCCAGCGTAAGTATATGGCTTTCTTCGGCTGTTAGGCGTGCATGGGTGCTGTTTATTTCTTGATATCTGATTTTTGATCTGTGTAGGAAGCGAGCAGCCCCACCAGGAGGCCTGAAGCCGTTCTGACATGCCATCTGCTTGACTCGCCGCCAAGGGAGATCCCCAGCAAGAGAGCGCTCTCCGGCAAGGGAGGCTTCTCCGACAAGGGACGGCTCTCCGGCAAGTGATGGCACCATCGACCCTCTGGTGGCTGAGACTGCAGCTGCAGATCCCATCGCGGGGTAATCCTCTTGCACGTAAGCTGCCCTTGTGTTTTCTTCTTGACCATCCTTTGGATCTTTGCTTGACTTTTATTTCTTTTTGACCATCAGATCCATCCGCCCTTGAGGTGATGGAGACTGAAGTCGTCGGAGAAGGAAGGCAGCAGCAACAGCAACGCCCGCCGTCGCCGAGGAAGGCCGTGACAGCGAGCCAGCGCCAGCGAAAGAGGCGCTAAAGGCTGCCGCCTTGAAGTGGCGAGGTCGGCGATCGCGCAGCGACCGAGGCGGGAGGCGCCGGCGCTACACCGACCGCTGATCCCTCGCCCGATGCCGCAGCGCCAAGCTCGGAGGCCCGGCCAGTGCCTACGAAGGCGGCGATGGCGTCTTCATCAAGATCCCACAGGCGTCGAGCTCCAGGGCATCGGTCGAAGGAGAAACCTTCAACGAAGATCGGCTCGCCTCCGCTGGGTTGTCGTTGGTCGACGCGCCAAGCAGCAGCAGCGGCGAGTCTGAGGAGGAGTAGGCTGTTCGCGAAGCTGCTTTGTCGCTCTACCGCGCCCGACAAGCCAAGCTGGAATCGCGAGAAGCGCTTGTCGCGGGGAGCGGAACATGGAGAAGCGTCGCGGAGGAGCTCAGGCGCCAACCAAAAGCTCTCGGGCGTGGCGTAAAGCGAGGCGACTTCGCTTAAGGGCGCTAACCTTCATCCTTGAGAAGGCTGAGGTTGAGAGCAGCAGCGCCTTGCTGCCGAGAAGTTATCTGCAAGAAGGCGGCTGGCGCAGCGAAGATCAATCTTGATAGCCATGAGGAAGAACTTGCGGCAAGCAAACCATTGGCGGAGCTCTCAAAGAAGCAAAGGGCCGCCGCCGCAGCTGCGAGGCCGCCAAGAAAGAGTTGGAGCGAAGGTGACTCAGCTGGAGGCCAACTTCGGAAAGGCGAGGAGATTGCTGCACTCAAGCACGAGCACGAGAAGGGCGCCTACACTCTTGGCGAGCTGCAGGGGCCGTCTCGCCGAGAGGAGCAAGGAGCTCGCGCCGCCAAGGACTCAAAGGCAGTTCTTGAGCTGAAGTGACCACCACGATCACGGAGCCATTTGGACAGCGCCATGGGCGGGAGGTGGCCTTGTTGGAGAAGATCAAAGGCCAGCAGGCGCTCTTGCGAAAGTGCACGACCGCCCAGAACACCTTGAGAGAACATGATGCCTTGGACCGAGGGTCTTGTGAACATTACCGCCGCCATCGACAAGGGCTGATGGAGCTGGGGATGGTGGCGCTGAGTGCGAACGTCGGCAGACCTTTGGCGGTGCCGCTCCGACAACAACCTTATCGCAAATAGTTGCAGCTCACTTAAGTTGTTGAGCGGACTCGAAACAAAGTAAAGGCGCAACTAGCCACGAGTTAGTTCCTCTGCGCTGGAGTTTTCCATACAAAATGCAGTCGTTCGAGGAAGATAACTTAAAAATTTAAAACTGATTGCTCAAACTTTGGCGACTTAGCTTTTCGATCGTTTGCTTCTGGTAAGGCAAAACCTCCTTGAGCAGCGCCTAGTCCACCCCATTATCTTCTCCTTCCCGCGGCAAACTTGTGTGCGAGGAACCTTCTTTTCTTTGAGAGAGAAAGAAGAAAATAAAGATATGGGGCCTTGAGGCTCGTTATTGCTTACCGGGGTAAGTGCTGCACAAAGTGTCGGATAATGCATGCAAAACAAAAGTAGAAAGCATGAAATTGACAAGATGTGCGGAGCACATGAGCTTCTTGATGCACGGTCTGCGCCCGGCTTTGTACAAAGGATTATATGCAACATCAGCAAGACTTGTACAAAAGGTGGTTGCGGAACAAGTTCAACAATCGCCTCTGAGTAAAACTTACGAAGATGCTCAATATTCGAGAGTTGCTCACGGAATGCCATCTTGGTCTCAAAGCGGACAGCGCCGAGCCTAGTGACTCGTTTCACTGATAAGGGCCTTCCCACTTCGGCGTCAACTTGTTGGAATTCTTGGCGGACTGAATGCGCCGAAGAACAAGGTCGCCTTCCTCGAGACTTCTGGCACTAACTTTGCAGCTATGGTAGCGGTGCAAAGCTTGCTGATAACGAGCAGCTCGTACAGCGGCTTGAAGACGGTCCTCCTCAAGGAGCAGCGCGTCATCTTGTCGCAGCTACTCTTGCTCGAGCTCATCATAAGCGAGCACTCGAGGTGACCCGTATACGAGTTTCGTGGGGAGAACTGCCTCTGCTCCATGGACTAGAGCGAAAGGTGTCCGGCCAGTGGCTCGATTTGGCGTCGTCCTGATCGACCAAAGAACCACCGGCAGCTCCTCAATCCAGTTTCTTCCGCACCTTTGCAGCTGTCGAAAGTTCGGTCTTGAGCCCCGCAACACTTCAGCATTTGCCCTCTCCGGCTTGACCGTTGCTTCTCGGATGAGCAACGAAGCGAAGCGGAACCTTAGCGCCAAGATCTTGGACATCTTGCATGAAGGTGCGGCTCGTGAATTGCGTGCCATTGTCGGTGATGATCCTGTTAGGGATTCGAAGCGGCAAACAATCGACTGAAGAACTTGCTGCTGATTTGTGCTGTCACCTTCCTCCTTGCTTCTACTTCCGGCCACTTTGTGAACTTGTCGATTACAGCGTACAAGTACTCAAAGCCCCGACAACTTCGGGGAAGGGGCTGAGATGTCGAGCCCCAGACGAAAATGGCAGGATAAAGGGATCGTCTCGAGAGCTTGAGTTGGCTGGTGTATCTGCTTGGAATGGGCCAGCACGCTTCACACTTGGTTACTTGTGCGATTGCATCTGGAGGCTGTCGGCCAAAAGAAACCTTGCGGAATGCTTTGCGGCAAGTGCTCTTGTGAGGGCAAAAACATACAAAGGAAGGAATCAAGTAAAGGAAATAACATAGCAATCACTATTCAAGATAGAGTTATATTACAAGATAACTTGCATAACTCTAATAGATTGTTCTCATAACATGATCGGCGACAAAGAGAAGATAAAATGGGCGTCTAATCTCTGGTGGCCGTCAACCCTCTTGATCCGCTCACCCTGTCCACAATGGAGTGCGACAAGGGCCTTAGCGCCGACATCGGCGATCGGCGGGAAGGACTTGAGGGCGTTGGCGAAGCTAACGCTGGATTGCGGAAGGCCACCTTCATCGGCACCCGAAGAGCTCCAGCATGAATCTGGCGCGACTCGTCGACCAGCTGCTGGGATCTCTTCTCGAGTCGTTGGAAGCCGTCACCGCGCCTTGAAGAACAAGCTGAGCTTGGCGCTGGGCTGGAGGTGCTCGTCGAGGAGATACCGAGATCCACCATCCCAGCTCCATCAGCTCCTTGTCGATGGCCGCGGCAATATTCACAAGACCCTCGGTCCAGTGCATCACGTTCTCTCTGAAGGTGTTCTGGGCGGTCGTGGCACTCGTCAGCAGCGCCTCGTCGGCCTTGATCTTCTCCAACAAGGGCACCTCCCGTGTCACGCCCAATATGCGACCCTATCCAAAAGGAACTCGACGGTCCCACCAAGGATAGACCCGCATATTGAAACGCTTTTGCAAGGTGGATATCATTACATCAACATTACATAATAGATGGGGATACATACATAAGGCACAAGTGCCACAAGAATACATCAACATCATATACAAGAGATCAACATCCGACTACGGATTACATAAACAGAAACTCAAACAACATCCACCCTGCTAGCCCGGGCTGCCGACACGGAACCTATACCTGATCGAAGAAGCGGAAAGAAGAACTCAAGCATAAGCAAGGATCGCTCTCGCGTCATGATCATCGCTTAACCTGTACACTGCAACTGGTGGTGTAGTAAGCTGTGAGCCACGAGGACTCAGCAATCCCATTACCATGGGTATCAAGACTAGCAAAGCTTCTTGGGTAAGGAAGAGGTAAAGTGGTGAGGTTGCAGCGGCGACTAAGCATGATATGGTGGCTAACATACGCAAATGAGGCGAGAAGAGAAACAAAGGCAGTCGTCAACTAGTAATGATCAAGAAGTGATCCTGAACTCCTACTTCGTCGGACATAACCCGAAACCGTGTTCTCCTCTCGATCAACCCGAAAATAGACACTCACAGTTACGCTACGGTTGGTGTATTTTAGAAGAGTTTGCTTCAAGTTTGCTACAACGGATATTAACAAATTCCCATCTGCCACATAACCGCGAGCACGGCTCTCGAAAGTTTAAACCTGCGGGGTGTCCCAACAAGCCCATGATAAGCTCTCGCGATCAATGAAGGATATTCCTTCTCCCGGGAAGACCGATCAGTCTCGGAATCCGGCTACAAGACATTTCGACAACAATAAAACAAGACTAGCAAAGCCGCCGGATGTGCCGACAAATCCTGATAGGAGCTGTACATATCTCGGTCTCGGGCACACGGATGAGCAAGGCGTCGGGTTGGCATAGACCACGATTGCCCAGGCGCGGACATCGCTTCGGTTCGGGCCAGCACTTGGAGAAGCACTGGTCCGGGGGGTAAAATAAAGATGACCCTTGAGCGCGACTCCCAAGGGAAAAAGGGCTAGAGTGAGGCAAATGTAAAACCAAGGTTGGGCCTTCTTTGGAAAAGTCTTATTCAAAGCGAACTGTCAAGGGGTCCCATAAATCACCCGACGCGTTAGGGGCGCAAAATCCGGGAACATAATACCGATATGGCGGAAACTAGGGCGGCAAGAGTGGAACAAAACACCAGGCATAAGGCTGAGCCTTCCACCCTTTACCAAGTATATAGATTCATTAATTAAATAAGATATATTGTGATATCCCAACAAGTAAACATGTTCCAACAAGGAACAACATCTCCATGTTCAACAAGGAACAAACTTCATCTTCACCTGCAACTAACAACGCTATAAGAGGGCTGAGCAAAGCGGTAACATAGCCAAACAACGGTTTGCTAGGAAGGGTGCAAAAGGTAAGAGGCTGACATGGCAATTTGGGATGGCTTGATAAGCAGGTAATAGGTAGCGCATCATAGCGATAGAGCGAAGCAACTAGCATAGCAATGATAGTAGTGAGATCCAGGGTAGCGGTCATCTTGCCTGAAATCCCGCAAGGAAGAAGAACGAGTCCATGAAGAATCTGAGCGGATGAAGCCGAACCAAGCGTGAGCGAATGAATCCTCACGATCATAGCGAAGCAGGAACTAACAAGAAGAAGCACACAACATAGTAAACACACCACACATGAACAAGACATGATGCACAACAAGCATGATGCATGACAAAGCTACATGAAGCTACTCATGGCAAGAGATGATGCATACAAGAGCAACACATCAAAGCAAGTTTAAATGAGGCCGGGAACAACATAGAACAATTCCGGTAAGTCCTCATATGCAAATTTCGAAATTGGTCCAGATCTGAATAAACCTTTAGTTCAAGTTGTTAAATAGCAAGTTAAGATGCACCACGATGATCTACACGAAATTCTAGTCAAGTTACATATAAAGTTCATTAGATTCGGAGCTACGGCCTAGAAGATATGAGCAAAACAAGATAAGCATGGCATTGATGCAAAATGCACCCAAACATCAAGCAAACACCTCAAAACAAGGATGCAACATGATAATATGAAACTACATGCAAAATCAAGCAAGTTTCATATAGGGCACACTCAAAACGGAGCAACGGTTCAACACATACACATGAAACAAGTCATAACAACAATCTGTCCAAAACAGCAACTAGGCATATTGCAAGCATCAAAACAACAAGCTACATCACCTCAATATGAAAACAAAAGGCATGGGCATGATGTACAGGTAAAGCATTACCAAACATGAAAACTGAGCTATCTCCAGAAATCACTAGAACATGCTCAAAAACACATGGCAAGATTGCAAATAATAACAGTTTCAGACTTATCAGGAAATGACATCAAGTTGCAATGTTTAGAGCTATCAAACAACATGCTACAGGAACTTATCATGGCAAACAAAGGCATGGCATGAATCTACTAATTGCATAGAACAAAAGTCCTTTAGTGACCATGAGCCCAAAAGGGCCAGAAGATATGATGGCACCCATGTAAACATGGCAAGTTATATGACAGATTTAAACATGGCAGGAACAACAATAAGTAGGCATGTTGGTGAGCTTGAACCACTCACCACAGAGCAATACATGGCATGGAAAGGCAACTCACAGTAAGAAGACATGGCATAGAAGCTATACATGGCAAGAACAACATCATAGCATACACGGATCAACTACAACAACCTTGGCAAAATTGAATAACATGTAAACAACCTGCCAGGAAACATTTTATAGCAAAAGTAGAGCTCGATTTACTCAAGCTATGGCACTCCATAATTGCAAACAAGGGCATGGATGGATATAGCAAGACATGTATAACAAAACATCCTTACTGAAGTATCTCAAAATATGCATGGATCTCTCTAGCATCAAGTTAACATGGCATAAAAATATCAGTGAGCAGGGCTGAAATCAGCAACATCATGAAGCCTAGTTTGCATGCTTGTGCTAGTCATCACAGAGATCACAAAAATACATGGCATACACCCCTGTAAAGATGGCATGGCATATTACAAAACACATGTAGGACTTAAATTCATAGGGTGCACACATCAATCATGGCAAAAATGACAAAAGTGCATGTTCTGATAAGAATCTGATACTAACATCACATAGGCCTCTTCTAACAGCATTTCGGGCATCAAGATGAGCTCAAATGAAAATGATTCAATGAGATGAAATGATGTACTCGTCGAGACGAACAATTTGAAATATTACATGCAGGAAACGGAGCTACGGATGCAAAGTTATGGCGTGATGAATATTGCATGAAAATGTAAAATACTCTGGACTTAGGGAAAAACAGAGGGGGGGAAAGTCAACCGTCGGCACGGATATCGAGGATGGCCGGGATCTCGCCGGATCGGGAGCGCCGGCGGCCGGAGAAGAGGGAGGGCTCGCCGGAGGGGCTCGAAGGCCCTGGCCAGGCAATGGGCGGCAGCGAGGCGAGGAGCGGCGGCGTCTGGCGCCCGGTGGTATGGCGAATCAGCGGCGGCCAGGCAGCCTTCGCCTCAGCGCTTGAAGCGGGAGGCGGCAGGGAAAACAGGCATGGGCAGCGCCGGCCAAGCTGTGTGAGAAGGGGAAAGCATTGCTGGCCGGCGCCGGCCGGCGCCAGCCAGCAGCGGGCAATGGCAGCGCCCTGGCGGCAGCCAGCGGCGTGTAACGGATGGGCAGGAAGGGCCAGCTGAGCAGCGCAGGCATGGCAGCAGAGTGTGAAGCGCCACGTGGCGCGACGCCGATGGCTTGGGGCGGCGGCGATTCGTCCGGTGGCGGCGGACGTGTCCAGCGAAACAGAGGGACGATTTTAGGGTTAGAAGGGATTTGACCGCGAATTTCGGAGGGGGAGGTGTTTATATAGGCATAGGGAGCTAGGAGACTCCAAATTAGGTGCGGTTTTCGCCCACACGATCGTGATCGAACGACCAAGAGCATGGAGGGGAGTTTGTTGGGTTTTGGGCTACTTTGGAAGGGTGTTGGGCTACAAAGAGAAGGGGGCTTTTGCGGTTACCCGGTTAACAGTTGGAGTATCAAACGACCTCCAAATGGCACGAAACTTGACAAGCGGTCTACCGGTGGTATACCATGGCTGCTTGACAAACCTCGGTCCATTCGAGACCGTTTAACACCGCCCATGAAAAGAGGTAAAAAGGCGGCAGGGGACATAGGAGTGCGGATTGCAAAAGCGGACAGCGGGGAAAATGCTCGGATGCATGAGGCGAACACGTATGCAAATCGATGCACATGGCGACATGATATGAAATGCAGATGATGACATGGCAAAGTGCAACACGCATAAACAAATGACATGGCAAAAAGGCGGCGAATAACTGGCGGACACCTGGCGCATCGGATCCGGGGCGTTACAACACTCCTCCACTAACAAGAGATCTCGTCCCGAGATCTTAGGACCGAGACGGAAGAGAAAGAGGATGAGGTGAAACAAGAACTCGAGATAAGAAGCAAAGAATCGAGAGCACTTGAGGAGAAGAGACGAACGACGAGAATGACAAGAATCAAAAGCTCACGGAAATTAGATAGGCTATGAAACAACTCGTTCTAACCGGAGTGGTTAGAATGAGAAAAGAAACGAATAAGACTGAAACGATTTAGGTAGCACTCCGGCTGAAAACGGAAGGATTAGAACATGAACTTGAGAGGATGGAATGATACTTGATGAAGACATGACACAAAACCTCCGGAAAGAATTGAAAAAGTTGAATGAAAAGAACTTAGAAGGAAGGATTGAACAGAGTTGTTGAGAAAATTAACAACGAAAAGAAATAAGCTTGTTGTGGGCTTATCGGTAACATCTCAAGATCATAAGATGATAACCGGCCACAAACGGAAATAATTGGATAGCTGAGAAGAACAAAGAAATGCAAAACTCCACTTCAAAAAAATACGGAGATTTAATTGCACTTCGAGACGCGAGAAGAAAAGATACTTGAACTCCTTGAGCAAGAATCTTGATGAACTCTTGAAGAATGAATTAAATCATGAAGAACCACCATGAAAAACTCCGGTGACAAAAGGATGATGAGATACTATTGAAGGATGAAAAGAATAAGGATTAAGTCTTGCGGTGATTTAGTTTGAGCTTCGCGACGAGACCCGCGAGAAGACTTGGAACTCCGGAAAGGTAAAGATGAAAAACACTTGGAAGTAGAATTTATTCCTCAAGAACAAACTCCGAAGAAAAATATTAATCACTTTGATGAAATAAGAATAAGATTTATTGTATGCTTATCCTTCATCAAATTAAATTGATGACAAGCAATGGATTTTGCATATTACTTATTCTTCTTGAAAAGGATTAGGGGGTATGGCACAAAACTTGAGAAAGTCTTCATGAACCACCGGTAGGATTCGAAAGAACGAATGGATTAAAATGATAAACAAGGAAAAAGAATCTGAATGAACCACCGTAAGAATTCGAAAATGACTGATGAAAGAGAATGAATCACCGGAAAGAATTAGAAGACCAAAAATGCTCGAGGGAATTTAGATTCAAAAGAACAAAGAGATCATGAGCTGATTAAAGAACACTTGAACGAAGCACCGGAAGAATATTGAGATGAACGAAGGGGCACGGATATAGAATAATTGGGGAATGAATCTGAAAACTTAGAATGAAGAAATCTTCCGAAAAGATGGCCTCCGGATGATCGAGAGAGAAAGCAACTCCTGAAATGCTCCGGATGGATGAAAAGAATTTGCATGACTGGAAACAATTAGATAGAATAACATCGAGTTAGCACCATGAACGTCCGGGAGAACGGACAAGATTTAAAAGGAACTCTTCTTCGATCTTCGAATGACGACGAGAAAACACCACCAAAATTACTGAGATACTGCGGGAGAATGAAAAGCAAAGATGTTGAGTCAACAATGAAAATGATTCGAAATTGATCTTGGAAAAGATCTGACTGATGAAAATCATACTTACATCAGACTTCAAAATGATTTGAGAATAGCTCCGGGAAAATTAAAAGAGTCAGGTAAGATCCTGGGAAAAGACCTGTGGGTTATGGGCCCACTAAAAGAAAACACCGTTGGAAAGGGATGACGAACAGATAGATGATGCACCGGAACAAATGAAATATTGAATGAGGTGACAGCCTCGAATTAATTGGAACACAGACGAATCTCCTGAGATGTCTTCGGAACTCCGGAATGATAAACTGGCGAGAGGCGAATGAGCAAAGAGAACACTTCGAAGGAAAAGAATATGATTAACCCGAAAACTTGAATTGAGTGCACCGGAAAAAGAAAGGGATGAAGAATGAGCGAACAAGGCGAGAATTCACGGTTGAAATAATTGAGGAAGACTCCACGAATGAAATTGATGGTGGAAGAAACTCGAACTCCGGGAATAATAGGGTGGGAGGCGGAAAACAAAGGCAACTTGGAAGGAGGCCAGCGAATATCTTGAAGAAAACACGGTTGAAATTATTGAGGAAAGAAGGCAAAGACTTATACAGTAGGATGGATACTCAATTACGGACTCGGTTCGAGAAGAAGAACAGGGAGGCGGGTGGGAAAAAAAACAAGCGAGGATTGAACTTGGCAAAGATGAAGAGGTTCGAGTCAACTTGCGAGAAATGCACGGATGAAAAGAGCTGAGGAACAACGATCGGAAAACCAACTGCGTGAACCTAAAGAAAAATTTTGAAGGGAAGAGGGTAATTCAAAACACCTCGTCAAGATTCCTCGGCGGAAGCGGCGAAGGGGCTGAGGTAAAAGAATTCCTACTCTCCGATATAACTAGACTCGAAAACAGTTTTCTTCTAGACTCAACAACGGCCAAACTACACGATCAATCAAGGGGGCTCCTAAGGTCGGTCGAGGCTCTGATTCCAACTTTTCACGCCCAATATGCGACCCTATCCAAAAGGAACTCGACGGTCCCACCAAGGATAGACCCGCATATTGAAACGCTTTTGCAAGGTGGATATCATTACATCAACATTACATAATAGATGGGGATACATACATAAGGCACAAGTGCCACAAGAATACATCAACATCATATACAAGAGATCAACATCCGACTACGGATTACATAAACAGAAACTCAAACAACATCCACCCTGCTAGCCCAGGCTGCCGACCTGGAACCTATCCCCTGATCGAAGAAGCAGAAGAAGAACTCAACGCAAGCAAGCATCGCTCTCGCGTCATGATCATCGCTTAACCTGTACCTGCAACTGGTGGTGTAGTAAACTGTGAGCCACGAGGACTCAGCAATCCCATTACCATGGATATCAAGACTAGCAAAGCTTACTGGGTAAGGAAGAGGTAAAGTGGTGAGGTTGCAGCAGCGACTAAGCATGATATGGTGGCTAACATACGCAAATGAGGCGAGAAGAGAAACAAAGGAGCAGTCGTCAACTAGTAATGATCAAGAAGTGATCCTGAACTCCTACTTCGTCGGACATAACCCGAAACCGTGTTCTCCTCTCGATCAACCCGAAAGAGACACTCATGGTTCGCACACGGTTGGTGTATTTTAGAAGAGTTTGCTTCAAGTTTGCTACAACGGATATTAACAAATTCCCATCTGCCACATAATGCAGACACGGCTCTTGAAAGTTTAAACCCTGCAGGGTGTCCCAACAACCCATGATAAGTTCTCGCGATCAACGAAGGATATTCCTTCTCCCGGGAAGACCCGATCAGTCTTGGAATCCGGCTACAAGACATTTCGACAACAATAAAACAAGACCAGCAAAGCCGCCGGATGTGCCGACAAATCTGATAGGAGCTGCACATATCTCGGTCTCGGGCACACCGGATGAGCAAGGCGTCGGGTTAGCATAGACCCTGATTGCCCGGGCGCGGACATCGCTTCGGTTTGGGCCAGCACTTGGAGAAGCACTTGGTCGGGGGTAAAATAAAGATGACCCTTGAGGCGCGACTCCCAAGGGAAAAAGGGCTAGAGTGAGGCAAATGTAAAACCAAGGTTGGGCCTTGCTAGAAAAGTCTTATTCAAAGCGAACTGTCAAGGGGTTCCATAAATCACCCGACCAGCGTTAGGGGCGCAAAATCCGGGAACATAATACCGATATGGCGGAAACTAGGGTGGCAAGAGTGGAACAAAACACCAGGCATAAGGCTGAGCCTTCCACCCTTTACCAAGTATATAGATTCATTAATTAAATAAGATATATTGTGATATCCCAACAAGTAAACATGTTCCAACAAGGAACAACATCTCCATGTTCCAACAAGGAACAAACTTCATCTTCACCTGCAACTAACAACGCTATAAGAGGGGCTGAGCAAAGCGTAACATAGCCAAACAACGGTTTGCTAGGAAGGGTGCAAAAGGTTAGAGGCTGACATGGCAATTTGGGATGGCTTGATAAACAGGTAATAGGTAGCGCAGCATAGCGATAGAACGAAGCAACTAGCATAGCAATGATAGTAGTGAGATCCAGGTAGCGGTCATCTTGCTGAAATCCGCAAGGAAGAAGAGCGAGTCCATGAAGAATACGAATGGATGAAGCGAACCAAGCGTGAGCGAATGAATCCTCACGATCATAGCAAGCAGGAACTAACAAGAAGAAGCACACAACATAGTAAACACACCACACATGAACAAGACATGATGCACAACAAGCATGATGCATGACAAAGCTACATGAAGCTACTCATGGCAAGAGATGATGCATACAAGAGCAACACATCAAAGCAAGTTTAAATGAGGCCAGGAACAACATAGAACAATTCCGGTAGGTCCTCATATGCAAATTTCGAAATTGGTCCAGATCTGAATAAACCTTAAGTTCAAGTTGTTAAATAGCAAGTTAAGATGCACCACGATGATCTACACGAAATTCTAGTCAAGTTACATATAAAGTTCATTAGATTCGGAGCTACGGCCTAGAAGATATGAGCTAAACAAGATAAGCATGGCATTGATGCAAAATGCACCCAAACATCAAGCAAACACCTCAAAACAAGGATGCAACATGATAATATGAAACTACATGCAAAATCAAGCAAGTTTCATATAGGGCACACTCAAAACGGAGCAACGGTTCAACACATACACATGAAACAAGTCATAACAACAATCTGTCCAAAACAGCAACTAGGCATATTGCAAGCATCAAAACAACAAGCTACATGGGCATCAAAACGGTCTCGGCATGGGCATGATGTACAGGTAAAGTATTACAAAACATGAACACTGAGCTATCTCCAGAAATCACTAGAACATGCTCAAAAATACATGGCAAGATTGCAAATAATAACAGTTTCAGACTTATCAGGAAATGACATCAGGTTGCAATGTTTAGAGCTATCAAACAACATGCTACAGGAACTTATCATGGCAAACAAAGGCATGTCATGAATCTAATAATTGCATAGAACAAAAGTCCTTTAGTGACCATGAGCCAAAATGGGCCAGAAGATATGATGGCACCCATGTAAACATGG
Organism: Aegilops longissima; assembly: GCA_021605205.1. NCBI lineage: Eukaryota > Viridiplantae > Streptophyta > Magnoliopsida > Poales > Poaceae > Aegilops > Aegilops longissima. Next base: position 25,362 of record JAHIAM010002849.1, read on the forward strand.
CAAGTTATATGACAGATTTAAACATGGCAGGAACAACAATAAGTAGGCATGTTGGTGAGCTTGAACCACTCACCACAAGGCAATACATGGCATGGCAAGGCAACTCACAGTAAGAAGACATGGCATAGAAACTATACATGGCAAGAACAACATCATAGCATAAGGATCAACTACAACAACCTTGGCAAAATTGAATAACATGTAAACAACCTGCCAGGAAACGTTTTATAGCAAAAGTAGAGCTCGACTGTCTCAAGCTATGGCACTCCATAATTGCAAACAAGGGCATGGATGGATAGAGCAAGACATGTATAACAAAACATCCTTACTGAAGTATCTCAAAATATGCATGGATCTCTCTGTAGCATCAAGTTAACATGGCATAAAAATATCAGTGAGCAGGGCTGAAATCAGCAACATCATGAAGCCTAGTTTGCATGCTTGTGCTAGTCACCACAGAGATCACAAAAATACATGGCATACACCACTGTAAAGATGGCATGGCATATTACAAAACACATGTAGGACTCAAGTTCATAGGGTGCACAGATCAATCATGGCAAAAATGACAAAAGTGCATGTTGTGATAAGAATCTGATACTAACATCACATAGCCCTCTTCTAACAGAATTTCGGGCATCAAGATGAGCTCAAATGAAAATGATGCAATGATATGAAATGATGTACTCGTTGAGACGAACAATTGGACATATTACACGCACGAAACGGAGCTACGGATGCAAAGTTATGGCGTGATGAATATTGCATGAAAATGTAAAATACTCTGGACTTAGGGAAAAACAGAGGGGGGGGAAGTCAACCGTCGGCACGGATATCGAGGATGGCGGGATCTCGCGGATAAGGCGCCGGGCCGGAGAAGAAGAGGAGGGCTCGCGGAGGGCTCGGGAACCCTGGCCGGGGCGGGCGGGGCAGCGAGGAGGCCAAGGCCAGGCCACCGCAGGCGGCGTCCGGCGCCAGTGGCCTGTGGCGAATCGGTCGGGCAGTGGCGGAGGCAGCGGGAGGAAGGCCTTGCGCGTAGCGGCCTGCCAAGCAGCCCATGTGTGTGTGTGAGCCGCGCCTATGCAAGCTTGTGGCCATGTGTACCGGATGGGCAGGAGGGCCAGCGCCGAGCCAGCAGCAGCATGGCAGCGGTGAGTCTTGAGGCGCCACGTGGCGCAACGCCCGATGCTCTTGAAGCGGCGATTTCGTCCGGTGGCGGCCAGACGTGTCCGTGCAGCGCAGAGAGACGATTTTAAGGTTAGAAGATTTGACCGCGAATTTGGAGGAGGTGTTTATATAGGCATAGGGAGCTAGGAGACTCCAAATGAGGTGCGTTTTCGCCCTACGATCGTGATCGAGCGACCGAGAAGCATGGAGGGAGTTTGCTGGGTTTTAGGCCACTTTGGAAGGGTGTTGGGCTGCAAAGAAGGGGGCTTTGCGGTTACCGGTTAACCGTTGGAGTATCAAAGCGACCTCCAAATGGCACGAAACTTGACAGCGGTCTACCTATGGTATACCAAGGCCACTTGACAAACCTCGGTCCATTCGAGACCGTTTAACACCCTTTACGAAAAAGAGGTAAAAGGGGCGCGGGGGACATAGGAGTGCGGATTGCAAAAGCGGACAACGGGAAAATGCTCGGATGCATGAGGCGAACACGTATGCAAATGCGATGCACATGACGACATGATATGAAATGCAGATGATGACATGGCAAAGTGCAACACGCAAGCAAATGACATGGCAAAGATGGCGAATAACTGGCGGACACCTGGCGCATCGGATCCGGGGCGTTACATCCCGCTCCTTGGCGCTGTCCAGCGTCTGCATCAGGGTGGTCAGCTTCAGCTCAAGATCTGCCTTGGAGTCCTTGGCGGCGTCGAGCTCCTTGCTCCTCTCGGTGAGACGGCCCTGCAGCTCGCCAAGAGTTTAGGCGTCCTTCTCGCGCTCGTGCTTGAGTGCAACAATCTCCTCGCCGCTCTTCTGGAAGTTGGCCTCCAGCTGAGTCACCTTCGTCTCCAACTCTTTCTTGGCGGCCTCGGCAGCTGCGGCGGCGTCCTTTGCTTCCTTGAGAGCTCCGCCAATTGTTTGCTCGCGCGCGGAAAGCTCTTCCTCATGGCTATCAAGATTGATCTTCCGCTGCGCCAGCTCGCCTTCTTGCACAGACAACTTCTCGGCAGCAAGGCGCTGCTGCTCCTCAACCTCAGCCTTCTCAAGGATGAAGGCTGTGCGCTCCTCAGCGAGTCGCTCCCGCTTTTCTGCCACGCTCCGGAGAGCTTCTTGGTTGGCGCCCCGGAGCTCCTCCGCGCGCTTCTCCATGTCTGCTCCAGCCCTCGCGACAAGCGCTTCTCGCGATTCCTGCTTGGCTTGTCGGGTGCGGTAGAGCGACAGCAACTTCCGCAACAGCTGCTCCTTCCCAGACTCGCCGCTGCTGCTGCTTAGCGCGTCGACCAACGACAACCCAGCGGAGGCGAGCAGCTCTTCGTCGAAGGTCTCTCCTTCGACCGGTGTCCTGGGCTCGGCGCCCGGGGAGCTTGATGAAAGGCGCCATCGCCGGCCTTGGTAGGCACCGGGTGGGGCTCCTCGAACTGGCGCTGGCAGTGGCGGAGGATCAGCGGTCGGTGTAGCGCTGGCGCTCCTGCGGCCTTAGGGTTGTCGGTCGATCGCGGACCCCTCGCCCGGCTTCTGCGGCGGCAGCTATGGCGGCCTCTTCGCCCGGCCGGGCTCGTCGGCGCCAGCTTCCTCCTCGGCGGACGGCGGCGTCGTCGGTGTTACAGCGTAGCGTCCTCCTCGCCGGTGACTTCAGTCTCCATCGGCTCTGCGGCGGATGGATCGATGGCGAAAAAGAAAGAAAAAGTCAAGCAAAGATCCAAAGGATGGTCAGAAGAAGAAAAACACAAGGGCAGCTTACAGGCAAGAGGATTACCTGCGATGGGATCTGCAGCTGCAGTCTCAGCCACCGGAGGGTTGATGGTGTCGTCCCTTGCCGGAGAGTCGTCCCTTACCGGAGAAGCCTCCCTTGCCGGAAGCGCTCCCTTGCCGGGGGATCCTCCCTTGGCGGCGTAGCCAAAGCAGATGGCATGTCAGGAACGGCTTCAGGGCCCTCCTGGTGGGGCTGCTCTGCTCCTACATAGATCAACAATCAGATATCAGCAAATAAACAGCACCCATGCACGCCTAACAGCTGGAAGAAAGCCGACTCTTCCACAAAGCAGCCCCCAGCGTAAGTATATGGCTTTCTTCCTGAACACCCTCAGAGAGAACGTGATGCACTGGACCGAGGGTCTTGTGAATATTGCCGCCGCCATCGACAAGGAGCTGATGGAGCTGGGGATGGTGGATCTCGGGTACTCCTCAGCGAGCACCTCCAGCCAGCGCCAAGCTCAGCTTGTTCTTCAAGGCGTGGTGGCGGCTCTCAACGACTCGGGAAGAGATCCCAAAGCAGCTGGCCGGCGAGTCGCGCCGGATCTGTGAGGAGCTCTTGAGGAAAGTCTTGATGAAGGTGGCCTTCCGCAATCCAGGCGTTATCTTCGCCAGCGTCCTCAAGTCCTGCCGCTTGATTGCTGATGTCGAGCGCTCAAGGCCCTTATCGCACCATTGTGGACAGGGTGGCGGGATCAAGAGGGTTGGCGGCGACCGCGTGGATTAGGCCGCCCATTTTATCTTCTCTTTGTCGCTGCTGATCATGTTATGAGAACAAGCTATTAGATCTGCGACAAGTTATCTTGTAATATAACTCTATCTTGAATAGTGATTGCTATGTTATTTCCTTTACTTGATTCCTTCCTTTGTATGTTTTTGCCCTCGCTTTTAGGGAACTTGTCGGTATGGCGCCTTTACATGGGCTGAGTGCGGAACGTCGGCAGCTTCTTTGGCGGTGGCCTTCCGACAAACAACCTTTTAGCAACTAGTTGCAGCTCACTTAAGTTGTAAGCGGACTCGAAACAAAGTAAAGGTGCAACTAGCCACGAGTTGGTTCCTCTGCGCACAGGTTTTCCATACAAAAACGGTCGTTCGAGGAAGATAACTTAAAATTTAAAACTGATTGCATAAACTTTGTAAACTTAGCTTTTCAGTCATTTGCTTCCGGTAAGGCAAAACTTCCTTGAGCAGCGCCTAGTCCACCCCATTATCTTCTCCTCCCCGGCAAACTTGTGTGCGAGGAACCTTCTTTCTTTGAGAGAGAGAAAGAAGAGAAAATAAAGATATGGGGCCTTGAGGCTCGTTATTGCTTACCGGGGTAAGTGCTGCACAAAGTGTCAGATAATGCATGCAAAACAAAAAGTAGAAAGCATGAAATTGACAAGATGTGCGGAGCACACGAGCTTTACTGATGCACGGGGTCTGCGCCCGGCTTTGTACAAAGGATTATATGCAACATCGGCAAGACTTGTACAAAAGGTGGTTGCCGGAACAGGTTCGACAATCGCATCTGAGTAAAACTTACGAAGATGCTCAATATTCGAGGAGTTGCTCACGGAATGCCATCTTGGTCTCAAAGCGGACAGCACCAGGCCTAGTGACTTCGTTTCACCCGATAAGGGCCTTCCCACTTGGCGTCAACTTGTTGGAATTCTTGGCGGACTGAATCGCCGAAGAACAAGCTCGCCTTCCTCGAGACTTCGGCACTAACTGCGGCTATGGTTGCGGCGCAAAGCTTGCTGATAACGAGCAGCTCGTCGGCGACTGAAAGCGGTCCTCCTCAAGGAGCAGTAGCGTCATCTTGTCGCAGCTGCTCTTGCTCAACTCATCATAGCGAGCACTCGAGGTGACCCGTATCTGAGTTCCGTGGGGAGAACTGCCTCTGCTCCATAGACTAGAGCGAAAGGTGTCGGGCCAGTGGCTCAATTTGGCGTCGTCCTAATCGACCAAAAACCACCAGCAGCTCCTCAATCTAGTTTCTTCCGCACCTGTGCAGCCTGTCGAAAGTTCGGTCTTGAGCCCATGGCGCTTCAACATTTGCCCTCTCCGCTTGACCGTTGCTTCTCGGATGAGCAGCGAAGCGAAGCAGACCTTAGCGCCAAGATCTTGGGCGTCTTGCATGAAGGTGCAGCTCGTGAATGCGTGCCATTGTTGGTGATGATCTGTTAGGGATTCGAAGCGGCAAACAATCGACTGGAGAACTTATTGCTTGTTGTGCTGTTACCTTCCTCACTGCTTCCACTTCCGGCCACTTTGTGAACTTGTCGATTACAGCGTACAAGTACTCAAAGCCCCGAGTAACTTCGGGGAAGGGCGAGGGCGTCGAGCCCCGGACCAAAAATGGCGAGGATAAAGGGATCGTCTGGAGAGCTTGAGCTGGCTGGTGTATCTGCTTGGAATGGGCCTTGCACGCTTCACACTTGGTTACTTGTGCGGTTGCATCACGGAGGGCTGTCGGCCAAAATAAACCTAGCAGGAATGCTTTGCGGCAAGTGCTCTTCTTGTAATGTGATGACCACATATGCCTCCATGTATCTGTGCCAACAGCTTACATCCATCTTCGGTGAATACACTTCAATTTCACACCGTTGAGTCTTCTTACATGCAGGTGCGTCGTCGACAAACTGGTACATACTTGACTGCCGGGCTACTCTTTCCGCTCCTTCTTGCTCTTGGGAAGTTCTCTGTCTGAAGGAAATGGGCGATCTCTTTGTGCCCATCTTTGGAGCTTGCGGCTCGACAACAAGGACTAAAGGCACATCTGCTGCTGCGGGAACATCCGCTTCTGGCTAGACCTGCGGCTCAGCGGGGCTTGATATTCCCGGAAAGCTTGCGGAGCAAAACTTGTCGGGGCGTGCGCTTCAGAAACAAACCACAGGGCTTGTCGGACAAACTGCTCCTCAGCATTCTCGGCGTTGATCTTGGGGACCTTCTTGGCGGCGGCTTCAGGGAGCTCTGCCGGAAAGTAATCACCAGAAACCAACTTCCTCTTCTTGTTCTATCTAGTTGATGGCGCTACAGTTGGTTGAGTCAGCTTGAGCACAAAGATCCCTGGTTCCACAGGTAACTTAAGTGCGGCGCACTTCGACAGGCCATCAGCAACATCATTTTGAGCTCTTGGAACATATTCCATTTGTAGGCCATCAAAGTGCTCTTCTAGCATTCTCACTTCATCAACGTAAGCTTCCATCAATGGACTCTGATAATCCTTGTTCACTTGGCGGACGACAAGCTGTGAGTCACCCCTGACAATGAGCTTCTTAATCCCAAGGTCTACTGCGATCCTGAGACCGGCAAGCAAACCCTCATATTCGGCAGTGTTGTTCGTTGCTTGTTCCTTGGGAAAGTGCATCTGGACTACGTACTTGTGGTGCTCTCCAGTGGGTGCGACAAGTAGCACGCCCGCACCGGTGCCTTGCAGCGAGAAGGCACCAACAAAGTACATGAGCCACTCTTTGCTTGCTTCCTTGACGGGGATGCTCGTTTCTGGAATTTCTTCATCTTGTGTTGGCGTCCACTCTGCTATGAACTCTGCCAATGCTCTACTTTGGATAGTTGAAGTGCTCTCAAATTTGAGGCCAAAGCTTGACAGTTCCAGTGCCCACTCGACAATCCTGCCTGTTGCTTCCGGATTCTGTAGTATCCTCTTGATGAAGCAGTGGCGGCTGTGACCTCATGTGCTTGGAAGTAATGGCGCAGCTTTCTCGAGGCCATGAGAAGGCGAAAAGCAACCTGCACTTGAGTACCTTGACCTAGCCCCTTGCGGAAGGGCCGACAAAATAAGCTGGGCGCTGCACCATCCTTTTACGCATATTCTCATGCTCCTGCGTAGATCCATCCTTTTTGGGACGAGCTTGCTGGTGAAGTCCCACAGCTTGTCATTGGATGCATCGCCATGGTTGCCGGCTCATCATCCGCCTCCCTCTCCGCTACTAACGCAGCACTAACCACTTGATTGGTTGCCGCTATATATAGCATAACTTCTCTTGTGGCTTAGGTGCGACAAGTATTGAGTGGAGGATGAGTACCTCTTTAAGTCTGCGGCGCAGCCTCCGCTTCGAGTCCATTTCATTGGACCTGCCTTTTTCAATATTTTGAAAAAGGGCGAGGGGCAGCTCAGCAGAACCTAGAGATAAACCTGCTTTGAGAGCAGCCACACAACCGGCAAGTCTTCGTACATCCTTGGCGCTTTGGTGCTTCAATCTGCTCAATGGCCTTGATCTTGTCGGGATTGGCTTCAATTCCCTCACGAGACCACGAAGAACCGAGAAGCTTGCGGAGGGACTCCAAACACGCACTTCTCGGGGTTGAGCTTGAGGTTGATCTTGCGCAGATTTGCAAAGGTTTCGTCTAAATCTTGGATCAGAGTTGCCCTGTCCTGGCTTTTGACCATTATGTCATCCATATAAGCTTCCACATTTATGTGTATTTGCGGCTCAAAAGCGTGATGGACTACTCTTGCAAATGTTGAACCAGCATTCTTTAGTCCGAAAGGCATCCGTACAAAACAGTATGTGCCACATGGGGTGATGAATGCGGTCTTCTCCTCATCCTCTTCTGCCATGAAGATCTGATGGTATCCTGAGTATGCATCAAGAAATGAAAGCAAATCACATCCGGTGTGGAGTCAACAATCTGGTCGTCTGGCGGAAAGGAAATGGGTCTTTAGGACAAGCTTTATTAACATCTGTAAAGTCTATACAAAGCCTCCATTTCCGTTTGCCTTACGCTGCGACTACGAGTTGGCCAACCACGTAGGATGGAGCACTCCTCTGACAAGGCCTGCTGCTTCCAACTTCTTGATTTCTTCTGCGATGAACTCTTGGCGCTCCACTGCCTGCTTTCTGACTTTCTGCTTGACGGGCCGCGCATGAGGACAGACGGCAAGATGGTGCTCAATTACTTTCCTGGGAACACCAGGGATGTCAGACAGTTGCCATGCAAACACGTCGACGTTCGCCCGCAGGAAAGCAACGGTCATCCCGTGCCGTCCTCCTTGGTGGACACCCTCTTGGTCTCTGGAGCTGCCATTATCTTCTTACACTTGCCAGTGGAGCTCGATGGTGCGTCCTCGACGGTAGCGCAGCACTCCGAAGAGGTGCGCTTGTCGGAATGGGCATCAGAGCTCTTGCCGGACTTGGTCTTCTTCATGCCCCCGGGAGCTTCAATGGCAAGTGACTTGTGATCTGCTGCAGCTGCTGCTTCCCGGTAGATCTTGTCGGCGCAGATAAGAGCATCCTTCTTGTCGCCAGGGACAGAAATGACACTTATCGGGCCGGGCATCTTGAGCAAGTTGTATGCATAATGAGAGGCTGCCATGAACTTGGCGAGTGCTGGACGGCCAAGTATCCCATTGTAAGGCAATGGAAAATCAGCAACGTCAAAAGTGACCCTCTCAGTCCTGAAGTTCAATTCGCTGCCAAATGTCACCGGCAACGTGATCTTTCCCTTGGGCTTGCTCCTTCCCGGATTGATTCCTAGGAATGTGCGGTCTCTTGAGCTCCTTTGTCGAGGATCTGAAGTTTACGGAGTACCGCGGAGGAGATCAGGTTCAAGCCGGCCCGCCGTCAACTAGCATCTTAGTGACCTTGAGGTTGCGGATAGTTGGTGAAACCAACATCGGCAAACACCCGACCGCAGTTATGCGATCAGGGTGGTCCTCAATATCAAAGATGATAGGCGTGCTGGACCATTTCAGAGGTTTGCGTGACTCTACGGATGGTTCTGCTGCATTGACTTCCCGCATCCACTGCTTGAGCTGGCGGTGTGAAATATGCAGAGAAGCACCGCCGTCAACGCACAAGACCTCTGTGGCTTTCTGAAACTCCTGCTCATCAGTCTCGTCATCATCCATGTCTTCATCGTCGTCATCATCTTCATCCTTGTCGCGGCCGTGGGGAGGTCTGTCTCCTTGCCGCTGCTTGGCCTTGCCACGGCGTCCCCCCCGGCCAGGACGTTTCTTGCTGGCTCCTCCAGCACCTTCCTGGGCCTTCTCCTTGTCGCTTCGCTCATACTCGGCCTTCTGCTGCTCGACAAGCTGCTCGACCTTCTTGCAGCTCTGGAGATCATGGCCCTTGGTGCGGTGGATCTTGCAATATTGCTTGTTGGAGCTGTCCTGCTTGTCGGCGGCCGCCACGACTGGCGATTGTTGCCAGCGGCAACCTCCTTGCGAACTTCCAACTTTGGCTTTCTTGGCGCCACCTCCGTTGCGGACTGCTCAACAACTAGCACATCTTTTCCTTTCTTCTTCTTGTTATTCCGCCACGGCTTTTTCTTTGCAGGCGGCCTCCTCCTATCAGATCCTGCTGCTTCCACATTCTCTCCGGAGTCTCCTCCCTTCTTGACCGTGCACACTTGTCGGCCAGGGCATAGAGCTCGCAGCGTCTCGATCTTGCACATCGCCATCTCCTCCGCATCCTGCGGTTGCGCATGATACGATGGAGCAGCGCTGATTACCCATGGCGGGGTGGGCGTTTGGGATGTTGTCTGTACTACAGCTGAATCTTTGAATGTACTTGCGCAGGGGTTCTCCTTCCTTCTGGGCGAGCAGATGAATGTCACTCTCTTGGCCATGAGGCTTGTGGCCGCCTGTGAAGGCGCCGACAAACTGGTGGCACAGATCTGCCCAAGAGGATATGGAGTTGTCCGGCAAGTGCATGAGCCAAGATCTGACATTGGGCTTGAGCACCAAAGGGAAGTAGTTGGCCAGAATCTTGTCGTCTCGCCCCCCGGCAGCCTGCACTGATATGGTGTAGATGCTGAGGAACTCCGACAGGTGCCTCTTGCCGTCGTACTTCTCGGCACATCGGCGAAGTTCTTCTTGCTGGGCCCTTTGGACTTGCCGCAGCTCACGAGTGAGCAGGGGCAACCTACGCGTCTGACAAGTCGCTGGTTCCCCTGGCGCATGCATGTCGACAGAGGGCCCAGCACGCTGGTCGGATTGACGCCGCGCTTCTCTTCGGCGCTCGATATGAGTTCGAGCGTCTTCTTGTTGTCGTTCATGAAGAACTTGGTGCTGATCGCGATGAGCTCGCGGATCCGACAAGGCGGTGGAGTCGCTGTCGAGGTGGACCCGGCGAGTCGGCGATCTTGGCCTTCGGGGAGGGGAGTGCATGGTGGTTGCACCCCCACAGGTTTCGTCGCCACCGGCTCGTGCCTTGTCGTCCTGCCGCGGCAGCGATGCACTTGGTTGCTGCGGAGTGTCGCCGTTGGCAAAGCCGATGAGACTCTGGATGGTGGCCCTCCATTCGTCGACCTTGTCCGCCCGTTGGAGGGTAATCCGAAGCGATTGAGCTCGCGCCAAAGCTTACGCTTGAGTGGTGGGCGGCGATGGCGAAGCAGTGCGAGGCGGGATATGCTCGGACTTCTAAATATGTTAGAAGAGCAGTATCCCGTCAAAGCGACCGATGCCCGCTTCGTTCCGGCTGTTGGCGCGCATCTTTGGTCTTGAGTATCTCGAGACCCACCAGCTCGATCTTGGCCCAGCGAGCGTATGGTGCTGCGAGTACCATGGCGCTGTCGGTCCGCGCCTCTGAGATGGGCCAGTGCGTGCGCAGACGCCCGAGTCTGTGCGGCCTTGTCCTTAGACTTGGCAGCACCATGGGCTCCCTACGCGGCGCCTGTTCTTCGCGGCGTCTACCCCACCACTCGTTTGCTCCGGTGGTGGTGGGTTCGACCTGAGCCGGGCGATTGCCGCGAAGCCTTCTTCTTCGGTGGCATGTCGATGAAGAAAGCGAAGATGTTGCTCGTGTGAGCGCGGATCAGGTTCACACAGCCTCGGCGCCCCTACAGCGCGCCAAAGATGTTGGGAAGCTGATCGACCCACGAACACCTATGGGGACGGCGAGCGGACCCCTTCGGTTAGGTGGGCGAGAGATCGCCTGAAAGCAGATTGAGGTGAAGCACACGAGCAGTTTACCCAACCGGAGCTCTCGGAGAGATAATACTCCTCTGCTGCTTATGCGATTGTATTGTGTTCTTGCTAGGGGCGATGAGAGCTACAAGACCTAGCATAGGAGTTCTCGGTTTTGAATGAACGAACCCCTTCTCGTTCGCATGGGCCTCCTTTTATATGCTCAAGGGTCACCAACAGTGTAGCGTAGACAAGGGTAAAAGCGTAAAAGGAGTAAGTGGTTGGTACAGCTACTTGTGCGAGTGGATCATACCTAACCACGGCGGCGGGGACAAAGGCATTAAATGCCCGTCTGAGTCGACTAAACAGTGAGGAAAGGGACCGTCAGGGACGCCATCGCTTGCCACGATGGCAATCTTGTCAGCACCGCTTGCCACCGCGCTCCGCTGGTTGCACAGCCTCTTGCCACAGCGCCTGAAAGGTCCCATGGCGACACGTTAGTGGATGTCTTTGGGCGCGAGAGCAGCGTGGTAGTCTGCCGTGGCAAGCGCCTTGCCGCGGTGGTTGTCTTGTCGCGCCCGGAAGCTTGTCGCTCACCGGGCCTTCCCGGCAAGCTCCTCTTGCCGGGGCCTTGTCTTCTGGGTGCCTTGATTGGCTTTCCCTGCAAGCTCCTCTTGCCGGGGCCTTGTCTCTTTGACTTAAATACTTTGTTCTTGAATGGCTCCAAAGGAACCACGGAGGAGCTAGGCGATCACCGCGGCAAGCCTCGCCGCGGGGTACTGCAACTGCCCGTGCACAAGTTCGGGATACTGGGGTACCCCTACTATAGTACACTAACAGGAGCCCCCGGGCCTGGGCCATACACGGAGCCGAGCGCTGTTGGGCCATGCCCAAAACAGGGCACGGGCACACGCGGCCTTTGTTAGGCCATAACTCGCTCCGGACCCACCACGTCCCCCACGAATGGCACGCATCGACTGCGGCGTCGCGGGACAGATCGTGGGGGGTTTCTTTATTAGGAAAAAGCGGAACGTCCGCCCCCTCCCTCTTTATAAGCAGAGGAAGCAGGGGCAGTTGTTGTCCGATCTCGAAAAACACCCCGCTGCTCCCCCTACCTCCCAAGGCTGAAAAGAGAGCAGCGCTCCGCCCCCCATCGCCACCAGCATCACCAACGCCGTCGGTCTCCCCCACCACCTCCGCCATGGCTCCGAAAGCCGATAAGGGGAAGGCGTGAAAGTCGGCCCGGCGCAGCGGCTCATGGGCTGCGAAAGGCGAGCCAGCTTCCCTCCTCAGCTCGCCCTTGAAGGAGGCTGAGGGAATGGTACTACCTCTTGGTCGGCGGAGGCAGGCGCATCCGTGCAGAAGGTACTTTCAGCCGCCGCATCTGAATTGGCCCAGTGGGTATCCCTTCTTAGCGCTCTTCTTCTATTGCGGGCTTTGCCCGCCTTCTCTAATTTTTCTGCGATATCATGAACACCTCGGGTTTCGCCTCCTTGATTTCACCCCCAATGCTGTCACGACCATGGCAGTTTCGCACATCTTTGCGAAAACTTTGTCGAATCCACCCAAACATAGCCCTCTTCCGCCATTTCTTCATGCCTCGAGTAGAGAGAGAGAGCCCTTGCGGAGGAATCGCTTTGGATCTCAAGGATCGGCAAGAAAGAGGCCTATCTGGAAGGAGAGCTCCGTAGCAAGTGGGAGGTGGAGGGCTGACTGGTCTTTGGATCGTGAGGAGAACCGCAGCCATTCACCGCCTAGCGCCAAACCCCAATAGTGCACGACAATGATTGGAGCAACTTGGCGCGGAGGATGCTAGATTGAAGATTGCCGTTACCGGATCCTGCGCCTCGGGCTTGCGGACTCACTGTATGGCGCGGATTGGCGCGAATTTCGCCAGCCGCTGCGCATGCGCCCCTGCGGGAGAGGAGGAGACCTGCTTGGGAGTTCCAGAACGCGGCAGACATCATGAGGCTGCGCCCGGGCCTCAACTTCAACTTCACCGTCTTGGAGCTTGACGCGATGCTCTTGGAGCTGTTCAAGCATGACCCTTATCATCCCGAATGGTTCAGGTTGCCAAGGGGAGTCGTTCCATTGTGCAACAATTCTTCGCTCGACCGCATCCGTGCAATGATGCCGTTGTGCGACTCGCATGGAATCGCTCCAACTTGGCAAGAGCCTGCGAGATGGCGTTGTCGGCAGTTCTTCGATAGCTTGGAAGAAGTGCCAATCCGCCTGACAAGCGAAGGGCCTCACCGTGACACCATCGATGGCGAGATCGGCGATCGCCACCAGGTTGGAGGAGGCGGCAGCAGCTGCTGCTGCAGCGGCGAATTGGATTCTTGTGGAGGGCGCGGAGGCAGCGAGGCGACAAGCCTTGTCGTCGAGAGGAGCTTGTCGGCGAGATGAGCCTGCCGAGCCCAGCTGAGCAGCGAGCCAGCGAGGCGCCTCCTCCGCACCTTCAAGTAGCTTGCCTTGGCGAGCCCACAGCTCCACCAAGAAGGCGTCTCCGCAAGGCGGGAAGTGGCGGGGCATCGGGCGGGCCAACAGCCGTCGCGCGCGCTCTGGCGCTCCACCATGGCAAGCACTTGTTTGCAGGAGCACCTCACGCCGCTGCTGACAAGCTGGGCCGGGGCCTTACAGGACCACAGCTCCTGCACCCGCCAAGCGTCCAAGGGAGCCTACTCTTCCAGCTCGTCGCACCGGAGGCGAACCAGAATTAGATCCCTCCGCGCTCAGCTCCGAGGAAGAAGAAGAGTAAGCTTCTGTGTTGTACTTGTAATTCTTCAATTTGTTGCTTTGTCTTGTATCTGATTTGCTTCATTCTGAACTCTTTCCTTTTCAGGACGCTGGCCCGGAGAGATTCGAAGAGCCAAGACCCGGTGATAAATCATCGAGGGCGAACCCACTTTGCAGCAGCGGAGGCGCGTCAAGAGACCTCCTTGCGGACCAGCGACTCTTCCATAAAGCAGCCCCAGCGCAGCCCAGCGTAAGTATATGGCTTTCTTCCAGTTGTTAGGCGTGCATGGGTGCTCTTTATTTGCTGATATCTGATTGTTGATCTGTGTAGGAGCAGAGCAGTCCCACCGGAGGGCCACGAAGCCGTTCGACATGCCATCTGCTTGGCTACACCGCCAAGGAGGATCCCCGACAAGGGCGCTCTCCGGCAAGGAGGCTTCTCCGGCAAGGGGCGGCTCTTGACGAGGATGGCACCATCGACCCTCCGGTGGCTGAGGCTGCAGCTGCAGATCCCATCGCGGTAATCCTCTTGCTGTAAGCTGCCCTTGTGTTTTCTTCTTGACCATCCTTTGGATCTTTGCTTGACTTCTCTTTCTTTTGGCCATCAGATCCATCCGCCCATGAGCCGATGGGCCTGAAATCGCCCGGCGAGGAAGGGCAGCGGCAACAGCAACGACGCGCCGTCGCCGAGGAGGAAGCCAGCGCCGACGAGCCCGCCGGCGAAAAGGCCGCCAAAGGCTGCCGCCGCGAAGCTGGCGAGGTCAGCGATCGCAGCGACCACGAGGCCGCGAGGCGCCAGGCGCTACACCGACCGTTGATCCCTCCACCGCTGCGCGGCGCCGGGCTCGAGGCCCCAGCCAGTGCCTACGAAGGCGGCGATGGCGTCTTCATCAAGCTCCCCTGGGCGTCGAGCTCTAGGGCACCGGTCGAACGAGAGACCTTCGACGAAGAGCTGCTCGCCTCCGCTGGGTTGTCATTGATCGACACGCCAAGTAGCAGCAGCGGCGAGTCTGAGGAGGAGCAGTTGTTGCGGAAGCTGCTGTCGCTCTACCGCGCCCGACAAGCCAAGCTGGAATCACGAGAAGCGCTTATCGCGAGGGCGGGAGCAGACATGGAGAAGCGCGCGGAGGAGCTCCGAGGCGCCAACCAAGAAGCTCTCCGGAGCATGGTAGAAAAGTGAGAGCGACTCGCTGAGGAGCGCACAGCCTTCATCCTTGAGAAGGCTGAGGTTGAGGAGCAGCAGCGCCTTGCTGCCGAGAAGTTGTCTGTGCAAGAAGGCGAGCTGGCACAGCGGAAGATTAATCTTGATAGCCATGAGGAAGAGCTTGCCGCGCGCGAGCAAACAATTGGCGCAGCTCTCAAGGAAGCAAAGGACGCCGCCGCAGCTGCCGAGGCCGCCAAGAAAGAGTTGGAGACGAAGGTGACTCAGCTGGAGGCCAACTTCGGAAAGAGCGGCGAGAGATTGCTGCACTCAAGCACGGCCGAGAAGGGCGCCTACACTCTTGGCGAGCTGCAGGGCCGTCTCGCGAGAGGAGCAAGGCTCGGCGCCGCCAAGGACTCAAGGCAGATCTTGAGCTGAAGTGACCACCACGATGAGATTTGGACAGCGCCAAGGAGGCGGAGGTGGCCTTGTTGGAGAAGATCAAGGCCGACAGGCGCTGGCGGCAGTGCCACGACCGCCCAGAACACCTTGAGAGAGAGCGTGATGCACTATACCGAGGGTCTTGTGAATATTGCCGCCGCCATCGACAAGGAGCTGATGGAGCTGGGGATGGTGGATCTCGGGTACTCCTCCGACGAGCACCTCCAGCCCAGCGCCAAGCTCAGCTTGTTCTTCAAGGGCGTGGTGACGGCTCTCCAACGACTCCGGGAAGAGATCCTAAAGCAGCTGGCCGGCGAGTCGCGCCGGATCTCTGAGGAGCTCTTGAGAAAGTCTTGATGAAGGTGGCCTTCCGCAATCCGAGCGTTAACCGCCAGCGATCCTCAAGTCCCTGCCGCCCATTGCTGATGTCGAGCGCTCAAGGCCCTTATCGCACCATTGTGGACAGGGTGAGCTGGATCAAGAGGGTTGACGGCGACCGCGTAGATTAGGCCGCCCATTTTATCTTCTCTTTGTCGCTGCTGATCATGTTATGAGAACAATCTATTAGATCTACGACAAGTTATCTTGTAATATAACTCTATCTTGAATAGTGATTGCTATATTATTTCCTTTACTTGATTCCTTCCTTTGTATGTTTTTGCACTCGCCTTTAGGGAACTTGTCGGTATGAGCGCCTTTACATGATGGCTGAGTGCGAGCGTCGACAACTTCTTTGGCAGTGCCGCTTCGACAAGCAACCTTATCGCAACTAGTTGCAGCTCACTTAAGTTGTTGGCGGACTCGAAACAAAGTAAGAAGCGAAACTAGCCACGAGTTAGTTCCTCGCACAGGTTTTCCATACAAAATACGGTCGTTCGAGGAAGATAACATAAAATTTAAAACTGATTGCTCAAACTTTGGCGACTTAGCTTTTCGATCGTTTGCTTCGGTAAGGCAAAACTTCCTTGAGCAGCGCCTAGTCCACCCCATTATCTTCTCCTTCCCCGGCAAACTTGTGTGCGAGGAACATTCTTTTCTTTGAGAGAGAGAAAGAAGAGAAAATAAAGATATGGGGCCTTGAGGCTCGTTATTGCTTACCGGGGTAAGTGCTGCACAAAGTGTCAGATAATGCATGCAAAACAAAAAGTAGAAAGCATGAAATTAACAAGATGTGTGGAGCACATGAGCTTTACTGATGCACGGGGTCTGCGCCCGGCTTTGTACAAAGGATTATATGCAACATCGGCAAGACTTGTACAAAAGGTGGTTAGTGCTGCGTTAGTACCGGAGAGGGAGGCGGATGATGAGCCGGCAACCATGGCAGATGCATCCAACGACAAGCAGGGGACTTCACCAGCAAGCTCTGGTCCCAAAAAGGATGGATCTGCGCAGGGGGAAGGGGCCGAGGATGTCGAGCCCCCAGACCAAAAATGGCCAGGATAAAGGGATCGTCTGGAGAGCTTGAGCTGGCTGGTGTATCTGCTTGGAATGGAACTGGCACGCTTCACACTTGGTTACTTGTGCAGTTTCATCCTGGAGGGTTGTCGGCCAAAAGAAACCTTGCCAGAATGCTTTGCCGGCAAGTGCTCTTGCGCCAATGTGATGACCACATATGCCTCCATGTATCTGTGCCAACAGCTTCTGTCCATCTTCCCGGTGAATACACTTCAATTTCAAACTGTTGAGTCTTCTTCTGTATAGTGCGTCGTCGACAAACTGGTACATACTTGACTGCCGGGCTACTCTTTCCGCTCCTTCTTGCTCTTGGGAAGTTCTCTGTGCGAAGGAAATGGGCGATCTCTGTGCCCATGTTGGAGCTTGCGGCTCGACAACAAGGACTAAAGGCACATCTGCTGCTGCTTGCGGAACATCCGCTTCTCTGGCGAGACCTGCGGCTCAGCGGAGGTTGATATTCCCGGCAAGCTTGCGAACAAAACTTGTCGGGGCGTCGCTTCAGCGAAACAAACCACAGGGCTTGTCAGACAAACTGCTCCTCGGCATTCTCGGCGTTGATCTTGGGGACCTTCTTGGCGGCGGCTTCAGGGAGCTCTGCCGGAAAGTAATCACCAGAAACCAACTTCCTCTTCTTGTTACTGTCCAGTTGATGGCGCTTCTGATTGGTTGAGTCAGCTTGAGCACAAAGATCCCTGGTTCCACAGGTAACTTAAGTCTGGCGCGACTTGACGAACTATCAGCAACATCATTTTGAGCTCTTGGAACATATTCCATTTGTAGGCCATCAAAGTGCTCTTCTAGCTTTCTCACTTCATCAATGTAAGCTTCCATCAATGGACTCTGATAATCCTTGTTCACTTGGCGGACGATAAGCTGTGAGTCACCCCTGACAATGAGCTTCTTAATCCCAAGGTCTACTGCGATCCTGAGACCGGCAAGCAAACCCTCATATTCGGCAGTGTTGTTCGTTGCTTGTTCCTTGGCGCGCCAGGTAGGGGGGCGTCGAGGCTGTGTGAACCTGATCCGGCGTTCACACGAGCAACATCTTCGTTTTCTTCATCGACATGCCACGAAGAAGAAGGCTTGGCGGCAAGCTGCTCCGTCCCGTCGAACCCACCACCACGGAGCAAGCGAGTGGTGGGATAAACGCCGGCGGAAGAAACGAACATCGGCGAGGAGCCCATGGTGCTGCCAAGTCAAGGACAAGGCCGCCTGAGACCTCGGCGTCCTTACACGCACGCGTCCATCTCGAGGAGCAGCGGGACCGGCGGCGTCATGGTACTCGCAGCACCATCGTTCGTTGGGCCAAGATCGAGCTGGTGGGTCTCGAGATACTCAAGACCAGCATGCACGCCAACAGGCTAGAAACGAAGCGGGCACGCGATCGCTGGGCGGGATCTGCTCCTTCTAACATATTTAGAAGTCCGAGCATATCCGCTCCTCGCCTACCGTTCGCCATTGCCGCCCACCACTCAGCGAAGCTTTGGCGCGAGCTCAAGCTGCTCTGGATTACCCTCCAGCGGCGGACAAGGTCGGCGAATGGAGGCCACCATCGAGTCTCGCCGGCTTTGCCAGCGGCGACACTCCGCAACAACCAAGTGCATCGCTGCCGCGGCAGGGCGACAAAACACGAGCGGTGGCGGCGAAACCTGTGGGGTGCAACCACCATGCACTCCCCTCCCGAAGGCCAAGATCGCCGACTCGCGGGTCCACCTCGGCAGCGACTCCACCGCCTCGTCGGATCCGCGAGCTCATCGCGATCAGCGCCAAGTTCTTCCTGACGACAACAAGAAGGCGCTTCGAACTTCGTGTCGGCGCCCGAAGCGGCGTCAATCCGACCAGCGGCTGGGCCCTCTGTCGACATGCATGCGCTAGGGAACCGGCAACTTGCCGTCGCGGTAGGTTGCCCTGCGTTCACTCGTGAGCTGCGGCAAATCGATGGCCAGACAAGAAGAACTTCAAGCCAGATGTGCGAGAGAAATACGGCGGCAAGGCGCACCGTCGAATTCCTCAGCATCTACACCATTGCAGTGTAGGCTGCCGGGGGCGAGACTACAAGATTCTGGCCAACTACTTCCCTTTGGTGCTCAAGCCCAATGTCAGATCTTGGCTCATGCACTTGCCGGACAACTCCATATCCTCTTGGGCAGATCTGTGCCACCAGTTTGTCAGCGCCTTCACGGTGACCACAAGCCTCATGGCCAAAGAGTGACCTTCATCTGCTGCGCCCGAGAAGGAAGGAGAACCCCTGCGCAAGTACATTCAAAGATTCAGCCGTGTACAGCACAACATCCCACACGTCCACCCTGCCGCGGTAATCAGCGCATTCCATCAGAACGTGCGCAACCGCAGGATGCGGTAGGAGATGGCGATGTGCAAGATCAGAGACGTCAGTGAGCTCTATGCCCTGGCCGACAAGTGTGCGCGTCTTTGAAGAAGGAGGAGACTCCCGGAGAGAATGTGGAAGCAGCGAGGATCGATAGTGAGGAGGCCGCCCGGCAAAGAAAAGCGGCGGCGGAATAACATGAAGAAGAAAGGAAAAGATGTGCTAGTTGTTGAGCAGTCCGGCAACAGAGGTGGCGCCAAGAAAGCCAAAGTTGGAAGCTCCGGCAAGGAGGTTGCCGCTGGCAACAACTGCCAGGCTGTGGCGCCCGCCGACAAGCAGGACAGCTCCAACAAGCAATATTGCAAGATCCACCGCACCAAGGGCCATGATCTCCAGAGCTGCAAGAAGGTCGAGCAGCTTGTCGAGCAGCAGAAGGCTGTGAACGAGCGACGCGATAAGGAGAAGGCCCAGGAAGGTGCTGGAGGAGCCAGCAAGATACGTCCCGGCCAGGGGTGACGCCGTGGCAAGGCCAAGCAGCGGCAAGGAGACAGACCTCCCCGCGGCCGCGACAAGGATGAAGATGAAGACGACGATGAAGACATGGATGATGACGAGACTGATGAGCAGGAGTTTCAGAAAGCCAGAGAGGTCTTGTGCGTTGACGGCGGTGCTTCTCTGCATACTTCACACCGCCAGCTCAAGCAGTGGATGCGGGAAGTCAATGCAGCAGAACCATCCGTAGAGTCACGCAAACCTCCGAAATGGTCCAGCACGCCTATCATCTTTGATATTGAGGACCACCCTGATCGCATAACTGCGGTCGGGTGTTTGCCGATGTTGGTTTCACCAACTATCCGCAACCTCAAGGTCACTAAGATGCTAGTTGACGGCGGGGCCGGCCTGAACCTGATCTCCTCCGCGGTACTCCAGAAACTTCAGATCCCTGACAGTGAGCTCGAAGAGACCGGCACAATCCAAGGAATCAATCTGGGAAGGAGCAAGCCCAAGGGAAAGATCACGTTGCCGGTGACATTTGGCAGCGAATTGAACTTCAGGACTGAGAGGGTCACTTTTGACGTTGCTGATTTTCCATTGCCTTACAATGGGATACTTGGCCGTCCAGCACTCGCCAAGTTCATGGCAGCCTCTCATTATGCATACAACTTGCTCAAGATGCCCGACCCAATAAGTGTCATTTTTGTCCCTGGCGACAAGAAGGATGCTCTTATCTGCGCCGACAAGATCTACCGGGAAGCAGCAGCCACAGCAGCTCACAAGTCACTTGCCGTTGAAGCTCCCGGGGGCATGAAGAAGACCAAGTCCGGCAAGAGCTCTGATGCCCACTCAGGCAAGCGCACCTCTTCGGAGTGCTGCGCTACCATCGAGGACGCACCATCGAGCTCCACCGGCAAGTGTAAGAAGATAATGGCAGCTCCAGAGACCAAGAGGGTGTCCGCCAAGGAGGACGGCACTGGTGGTACCTTCACCATCAGTGCCTCTCTCGACCCTAAATAGGAAGGCGCGCTCGTTGCTTTCCTGCGGGCGGAACGTCGGCGTGTTTGCATAGCAACCGTCGACATCCCGGTGTTCCCGGAAAGTAATTGAGCACCATCTTGCCGTCTGTCCTCATCGCGCGGGCCGTCAGCGAAGAAAGTCGAAAGCGAGCGGTGGGCGCCAGAGTTCATCGCGAGAAGAACCCGAAGTGTGTGTTTGGAGTTCCCTCGGCAAGCTTCTCGGGTTCTTACGTCTCGAAGGGAATTGAAGCCAATCCCGACAAGATCAAGGCCATTGAGCAGATTGAAGCACCAAAGCGCGTCAAGGATGTACGAAGACTTGCGGTTGCGTGGCTGCTCTCAGCGAGTTTATCTCTAGAGTCTGCTGGCGCACCTGCCCTTTTCAAAATATTGAAAAGGCAGGTCAATAAAATGGACTCGGAGCGGAGGCTGCGCTGCAGAGACTTAAAGAGGTACCTATCCTCCACTCCAATACTTATCGCACCTAAGCCACAAGAGAAGTTCTTGCTATATATAGTGGCAACCAATCAAGTGGTTAGTGCTGCGTTAGTAGCGGAGAGGAGGCGAGATGATGAGCCGGCAACCATGGCAGATGCATCCAGCGACAAGCAGGGGACTTCACCAGCAAGCTCTGGTCCGAAAAAGGATTGATCTGCCCAGGAGCATGAGAATATGCAGAAAAGGATGGTGCAGCGCCAAGTTTACTTTGTCAGTTCCCTTCTGCAAGGGCCTAGGTCAAGGTACTCTGGCGTGCAGAAGTTGCTTTTCGGCCTTCTCATGGCCTCGAGAAAGCTGCGCCATTACTTCCAAGCACATGAGATCACGATCGTCACTCGCTTTCGGCTGAAGAGGATCTTGCGAATCCGGAAGCAACAGCAGGATTGTCGAGTGGGCCTTTGGAACTATCAAGCTTTGGCCTCAAATTTGAGAGCACTTCAACTATCCAAAGCGAGCATTGGCGAGTTCATAGCGAGTGGGCGCCAACACAAGATGAAGAAATTCCATAAGCGAGCATCCCGTCAAGGAAGCAAGCAAAGAGTGGCTCATGTACTTTGGTGGTGCCTTCTGCTGCAAAGCGCCCGGTGCGGGCGGGCTACTGTCGCACCACCGGAGAACCACGCGGCAAAGCGCTTGCGCGACAGACAGACTACGTCGTTCTGCGCTCCGGCACATCCACTAACGTGTCGCCATGGGACCTTTCCGGCACAGCGTGGCAAGAGGCTGTGCAACCAGCGGGCAGCTGTGGTGTAGCAGTCTTGACAAGATTGCCGTCGTGGCAGCGATGGCGTCCACGGCGGTCCCTTTCCGCCTTTGTTTAGTCGACTCGGACGGGCATTTAATGCCTTTGTCCCTGCCGTCGGGTTAGGTATGTTCCTTTGTACAAGTAGCTGTACCAACCACGACTCCTTTTACGTTTTACCCTTGTCTCGTTGCCACACTGTCGGTGACCCCTTGAGCATATAAAAGGAGGCCCATGCGCAACATAGAAGGGGGTTCGGTTCATTCAAAACCAGAGAACTCCTATGCTAGGTCTTGTAGCTCTCAGCGCTCCCTAGCAAGAACACAACACAATCAGACAAGCAGCAGTAGGAGTATTATCTCTCCGGAGAGCTCCGAAGCTGGGTAAACTGCTCGTGTGCTTCGCATCGATCTGCTCTTCGTGCGATCTCCGCCCCCCACCAAACCGAAAGGGGTCCGGTCCGCCGGTCCCCATAGGTGTTCGTGGGTCAGATCAGCTTCCCCGACATCTTTGGCGCGCCAGGTAGGGGGGGCGTCAAGGCTGTGTGAACCTGGTCCGGCGTTCACACGAGCAACATCTTCATTTTCTTCATCGACATGCCACCAAAGAAGAAGGCTTCGGCGGCAACTGCTCCGTCCACGTCTGAACCCACCACCACCGGAGCAAACGAGTGGTGGGGTAGAAGCCGGCAGAAGAACGAGCATCGGCGAGGGAGCCCATGGTGCTGCCAAGTCCAGGACAAGGCCGCTGAGACCTCGGCGTCCGTGCGCGCACGCGTCCATCTCGAGGCGCGGGACCGACAGCGTCATGGTACTCGCAGCACCATCGTTCGTTGGGCCAAGATCGAGCTGGTGGGTCTCGAGATACTCAAGACCAGCATGCGGCGTAACAATTTGGAACTAGCGGGCGCGATCGCTGGGCGGGATCTGCTCCTTCTAACATATTTAGAAGTCCGAGCATATCCGCTCCTCGCACCGTTCGCCCTTGCCGCTCACCACTCAGCGAAGCTTTGGCGCGAGCTCAAGCTGCTCTGGATTACCCTCCAACGACGGACAAGGTCGACGAATGGAGGGCCACCATCCAGAGTCTCATCGGCTTTGCCAACGGCGACACTCCGCAGCAACCAAGTGCATCGCTGCCGCGGCAGGACGACAAGGCACGAGCCGGTGGCGACGAAACTTGTGGGGGTGCAACCACCATGCACTCCCCTCCCCGAAGGCCAAGATCGCCGACTCGCCGGATCCACCTCGACAGCGACTCCACCGCCTCGTCGGATCCGCGAGCTCGTCGCGATCAGCGCCAAGTTCTTCACGAACGACAACAAGAAGATGCTCGAACTCGTATCGAGCGCCGAAGAGAAGCGCTGCGTCAATCCAACCAGCGCGCTGGGCCCTCTGTCGACATGCATGCGCCCGAGAGAACGAGCGACTTGCCGTCTGTGATAGGTTGCCCTGCGTTCCTTTGGTGAGCTGCGGCAAGTCGATGGCCCAGAAGAAGAACTTCAAGCCAGATGTGCGAGAAATGCGGCGGCAAGGCGCGCCGTCGGAGTTCCTCGGCATCTACACCATTGCGGTGCGAGCTGCGGGGCGAGATGACAAGATTACGGCCAACTACTTCCCTTTGGTGCTCAAGCCCAATGTCGAGATCTTGGCTCATGCACTTGCGGACAACTCCATATCCTCTTGGGCAGATCTGTGCCACCGGTTTGTCGGCGCCTTCACGGTGACCACAAGCCTCATGGCCAAAGAGTGACCTTCATCTGCTTTCGCCGGAAGGAAGGAGAACCCCTGCGCAAGTACATTCAAAGATTCAGCCGTGTACAGCACAACATCCCACACGTCCACCCTGCCGCGGTAATCAGCGCATTCCATCAGAACGTGCGCAACCGCAGGATGCGGTAGGAGATGGCGATGTGCAAGATCGAAGGCGTCGATGAGCTCTATGCCTGGCGACAAGTGTGCGCGTCTTTGAAGAAGGAGGAGACTCCCCGGAGAGAATGTGGAAGCAGCAGGATCTGATAGTGAGGAGGCCGCCCCGGCAAAGAAAAGCCGGCGGCGGAATAACATGAAGAAGAAAGGAAAAGATGTGCTAGTTGTTGAGCAGTCCGGCAACAGAGGTGGCGCCAAGAAAGCCAAAGTTGGAAGCTCCGGCAAGGAGGTTGCCGCTAGCAACAACTGCCAGGCTGTGGCGCCCGCCGACAAGCAGGACAGCTCCAACAAGCAATATTGCAAGATCCACCGCACCAAGGGCCATGATCTCCAGAGCTGCAAGAAGGTCGAGCAGCTTGTCGAGCAGCAGAAGGCTGTGAACGAGCGACGCGATAAGGAGAAGGCCCAGGAAGGTCTTTGGAGAACCGACAAGATCGTCCCGCCGGGGGTGGCGCGTGGCAAGGCCAAGCAGCGGCAAGGAGACAGACCTCCAGCGGCGCGACAAGGATGAAGATGAAGGCGGCGATGAAGACATGGATGATGGCGAGACTGATGAGCAGGAGTTTGAAAGCGGAGAGGTCTTGTGCGTTTGGCGGTGCTTCTGCATACTTCACACCGCCGGCTCAAGCGGTGGATGCGGGAAGTCAATGCAGCAGAACCATCCGTGAAGTCCGCAAACCTCCGAAATGGTCCAAGCGCCTATCATCTTTGATATTGAGGACCACCCGATCGCATAACTGCGGTCGGGTGTTTGCCGATGTTGGTTTCACCAACTATCCGCAACCTCAAGGTCACTAAGATGCTAGTTGACGGCGGGGCCGGCCTGAACTGATCTCCTCCGCGGTACTCCAGAAACTTCAGATCCACGGCGGTGATCTCGAAGAGACCGGCACAATCAAGGAATCAATGCAGGAAGGAGCAAGCCCAAGGGAAAGATCACGTTGCGGTGACATTTGGCGCGAATTGAACTTCGGGGCGAGAGGTCACTTTTGGCGTTGCTGATTTTCCATTGCCTTACAATGGGATACTTGGCAAATCGGCACTCGCCAAGTTCATGGCAGCCTCTCATTATGCATACAACTTGCTCAAGATGCCCGGCCCAATAAGTGTCATTTTGTCCTGGCGACAAGAAGGATGCTCTTATCTGCGCCGACAAGATCTACCGGGAAGCAGCAGCCACAGCAGCTCACAAGTCACTTGCCGTTGAAGCTCCCGGGGGCATGAAGAAGACCAAGTCCGGCAAGAGCTCTGATGCCCACTCAGGCAAGCGCACCTCTTGGTGCTGCGCTACCATCGAGGCCGCACCATCGAGCTCCACGGCAAGTGTAAGAAAGATAGTGGCAGCTCGAGAGACCAAGAGGGTGTCCGCCAAGGAGGGCGGCACTGGTGGTACCTTCACCATCGGTGCCTCTCTCGACCCTAAATAGGAAGGCGCGCTCGTTGCTTTCCTGCGGGCGAACGTCGACGTGTTTGCATGGCAACCGTCGACATCCCGGTGTTCAGGAAAGTAATTGAGCACCATCTTGCCGTCTGTCCTCATGCGCGGCCCGTCAAGCGAGAAAGTCGAAGCGAGCGGTGGGCGCCAAGAGTTCATCGCGAAGAACCCGAGAAGTGTGTGTTTGGAGTTCCCTCCGGCAAGCTTCTCGGGTTCTTCGTGTCTCGAAGGAATTGAAGCCAATCCCGACAAGATCAAGGCCATTGAGCAGATTGAAGCACCAAAGCGCGTCAAGGATGTCACGAAGACTTGCGGTTGCGTGGCTGCTCTCGGCGAGTTTATCTCTGGAGTCTGCTGAAGGCGCCTGCCCTTTTCAAAATATTGAAAAAGCAGGTCAATGAAATGGACTCGGAGCGGAGGCTGCGCTGCAGGACTTAAAGAGGTACCTATCCTCCACTCCAATACTTATCGCACCTAAGCCACAAGAGAAGTTCTTGCTATATATAGTGGCAACCAATCAAGTGGTTAGTGCTGCGTTAGTAGCGGAGAGGGAGGCGGATGATGAGCCGGCAACCATGGCAGATGCATCCAGCGACAAGCGAGGGACTTCACCGACAAGCTCGGTCGAAAAAGTTGATCTGCCCGGGAGCATGAGAATATCGAGAAAAGGATGGTGCAGCGCCAAGTTTACTTTGTCGGTTCCATACGCAGGGCCTAGGTCAAGGTACTCTGGCGTGCGAAGTTGCTTTCGGCCTTCTCATGGCCTCGAGAAAGCTCGCCATTACTTCCAAGCACATGAGATCACGATCGTCACTCGCTTTCGGCTGAAGAGGATCTTGCAGAATCCGGAAGCAGCAGCAGGATTGTCGGTGGGCCTTTGGGCTATCAAGCTTTGGCCTCAAATTTGAGAGCACTTCAACTATCAAAGCGAGCATTGGCAGAGTTCATAGCAGAGTGGACGCCAACACAAGATGAAGAAATTCCAGAAACGAGCATCCCCGTCAAGGAAGCAAGCAAAGAGTGGCTCATGTACTTTGGTGGTGCCTTCTCGCTGCAAGGCGCCGGTGCGGGCGGGCTACTTGTCGCACCCACCGGAGAACCACCGCGGCAAGGCGCTTGCCGCGACAGACTACCACGTCATTCCTGCGCTCCAGCACATCCACTAACGTGTCGCCATGGGACCTTTCCAGGCACGCGTGGCAAGAGGCTGTGCAACCAGCGGGCCAGTGGCAGCAGTCTTGACAAGATTGCCGTCGTGGCAGCGATGGCGTCCACAGCGGTCCCTTTCCGCCTTTGTTTAGTCGACTCGAGCGGGCATTTAATGCCTTTGTCCCCTGCCGTCGAGGTTAGGTATGTTCCTTTGTACAAGTAGCTGTACCAACCACGACTCCTTTACGTTTTACCCTTGTCTCGTTGCCACTGTCGGTGACCCCTTGAGCATATAAAGGAGGCCCATGCGCAACATAGAAGGGGTTCGGTTCATTCAAAACAGAGAACTCCTATGCTAGGTCTTGTAGCTCTCGGCGCTCCCTAGCAAGAACACAACACAATCGAGACAAGCAGCAGTAGGAGTATTATCTCTCCGGAGAGCTCGAAGCTGGGTAAACTGCTCGTGTGCCGCGATCGATCTGCTCTTCGTGCGATCTCCGCCCCACCAAACCGAAAGGGTCGGTCCGCCCGGTCCCCATAGGTGTTAAATGGGTCGATCAGCTTCCCGACATCTTTGGCGCGCCCGGTAGAGGCGTCAAGGCTGTGTGAACCTGGTCCGGCGTTCACGAGCAACATCTTCATTTTCTTCATCGACATGCCACGAAGAAGAAGGCTTGGCAGCAGCGGCTCGTCCACGTTGAACCCACCACCACGGAGCAAGCGAGTGGTGGGGTAGAAGCCGCGGAAGAGCGAGCATCGGCGAGGGCCCATGGTGCTGCCAAGTCAAGGACAAGGCCGCCTGAGACCTCGGCGTCCGCACGCACGCGTCCATCTCAGGAGGCGCGGGACCGACAGCGTCATGGTACTCGCAGCACCATACGTTCGTTGGGCCAAGATCGAGCTGGTGGGTCTCGAGATACTCAAGACCAGCATGCGCGCCAGCATTTGGAACTAGCGGGGACGCAGTCGCTGGGCGGGATCTGCTCCTTCTAACATATTTAGAAGTCCGAGCATATCCGCTCCTCGCACCGTTCGCCACTGCCGCTCACCACTCAGCGAAGCTTTGGCGCGAGCTCAAGCTGCTCTGGATTACCCTCAACGGCGGACAAGGTCGGCGAATGGAGGCCACCATCGAGTCTCGCCGGCTTTGCCAGCGGCGACACTCCGCAGCAACCAAGTGCGCCGCTGCGCGGCGGGGCGACAAAACACGAGCGGTGGCGGCGAAACTTGTGGGGTGCAACCACCATGCACTCCCCCCCGAAGGCCAAGATCGCCGACTCGCGGATCCACCTCGGCGGCGACTCCACCGCCTCGTCGGATCCGCGAGCTTCGTCGCGATCAGCGCCAAGTTCTTCCTGACGACAACAAGAAGATGCTCGAACTTCGTATCGGCGCCGAAGAAAGCGCTGCGTCAATCCAACCAGCGCTGGGCCCTCTGTCGACATGCATGCGCCCGAAGAACGAGCGACTTGCCGTCTGTGATAGGTTGCCCTGCGTTCACTGGTGAGCTGCGGCAAATCGATGGCCCAGCAAGAAGAACTTCAAGCCAGATGTGCGAGAGAAATGCGGCGGCAAGGCGCACCGTCGGAGTTCCTCGGCATCTACACCATTGCGAAGGCGAGGCTGCGGGGCGAGCGACAAGATTACGGCCAACTACTTCCCTTTGGTGCTCAAGCCCAATGTCGAGATCTTGGCTCATGCACTTGCGGACAACTCCATATCCTCTTGGGCAGATCTGTGCCACCAGTTTGTCAGCGCCTTCACAGGCGGCCACAAGCCTCATGGCCAAGAGAGTGACCTTCATCTGCTCGCCCAGAAGGAAGGAGAACCCCTGCGCAAGTACATTCAAAGATTCAGCCGTGTACAGCACAACATCCCACACGTCCACCCTGCCGCGGTAATCAGCGCATTCCATCGAGCGTCGCGCAACCGCGGGATGCGGTAGGAGATGGCGATGTGCAAGATCGAGCGTCGATGAGCTCTATGCCTGGCCGACAAGTGTGCGTCTTTGAAGAAGGAGGAGACTCCCGGAGAGAATGTGGAAGCAGCAGGATCGATGGTGAGGAGGCCGCCCGGCAAAGAAAAGCCGGTGGCGGAATAACATGAAGAAGAAAGGAAAAGATGTGCTAGTTGTTGAGCAGTCCGGCAACAGAGGTGGCGCCAAGAAAGCCAAAGTTGGAAGCTCCGGCAAGGAGGTTGCCGCTGGCAACAACTGCCAGGCTGTGGCGCCCGCCGACAAGCAGGACAGCTCCAACAAGCAATATTGCAAGATCCACCGCACCAAGGGCCATGATCTCCAGAGCTGCAAGAAGGTCGAGCAGCTTGTCGAGCAGCAGAAGGCTGTGAACGAGCGACGCGATAAGGAGAAGGCCAGGAAGGTCTTGGAGAAACCAGCAAGATCGTCCCGGCCGGGGTGGCGCCGTGGCAAGGCCAAGCAGCGGCAAGGAGACAGACCTCCAGCGGCGCGACAAGGATGAAGATGAAGGCGGACGATGAAGACATGGATGATGGCGAGGACCGATGAGCAGGAGTTTGAAAGCGAGAGAGGTCTTGTGCGTTGTGGCGGTGCTTCTCGCATACTTCACACCGCCGGCTCAAGCGGTGGATGCGGGAAGTCAATGCAGCGAGAACCATCCGTAGAGTCACGCAAACCTCGAAATGGTCCAGACGCCTATCATCTTTGATATTGAGGACCACCACGATCGCATAACTGCGGTCGGTGTTTGCCGATGTTGGTTTCACCAACTATCCGCAACCTCAAGGTCACTAAGATGCTAGTTGGCGGCGGGGCGGCTGAACCTGATCTCCTCGCGGTACTCGAAACTTCAGATCCACGACGGTGAGCTCGAAGAGACGGCACAATCAAGGAATCAATCAGGAAGGAGCAAGCCCAAGGGAAAGATCACGTTGCGGTGACATTTGGCGTGAATTGAACTTCAGGGCTGAGAGGGTCACTTTTGATGTTGCTGATTTTCCATTGCCTTACAATGGGATACTTGGCCGTCAAAGACTTCGCCAAGTTCATGGCAGCCTCTCATTATGCATACAACTTGCTCAAGATGCCCGGCCCAATAAGTGTCATTTTTGTCCCTGGCGACAAGAAGGATGCTCTTATCTGCGCCGACAAGATCTACTGGGAAGCAGCAGCCCTGACAGCTCACAAGTCACTTGCCGTTGAAGCTCCCGGGGGCATGAAGAAGACCAAGTCCGGCAAGAGCTCTGATGCCCACTCAGGCAAGCGCACCTCTTCGGAGTGCTGCGCTACCATCGAGGACGCACCATCGAGCTCCACCGGCAAGTGTAAGAAGATAATGGCAGCTCCAGAGACCAAGAGGGTGTCCGCCAAGGAGGACGGCACTGGTGGTACCTTCACCATCAGTGCCTCTCTCGACCCTAAATAGGAAGGCGCGCTCGTTGCTTTCCTGCGGGCGAACGTCGACGTGTTTGCATGGCAACCGTCTGACATCCCCGGTGTTCCCAGGAAAGTAATTGAGCACCATCTTGCCGTCTGTCCTCATGCGCGGCCCGTCAAGCAGAAAGTCGAAGCGGCGGTGGGCGCCAAGAGTTCATCGCAGAAGAACCCGAGAAGTGTGTGTTTGGAGTTCCCTCGGCAAGCTTCTCGGGTTCTTTCATCTCGAGGGAATTGAAGCCAATCCCGACAAGATCAAGGCCATTGAGCAGATTGAAGCACCAAAGCGCGTCAAGGATGTCACGAAGACTTGCGGTTGCGTGGCTGCTCTCGGAGGTTTATCTCTGGAGTCTGCTGGCGGCCTGCCCTTTTCAAAATATTGAAAAGGCAGGTCAATGAAATGGACTCGAGCGGAGGCTGCGCTGCGAGACTTAAAGAGGTACCTATCCTCCACTCCAATACTTGTCGCACCTAAGCCACAAGAGAAGTTACTGCTATATATAGTGGCAACCAATCAAGTGGTTAGTGCTGCGTTAGTAGCGGAGAGGGAGGCGGATGATGAGCCGGCAACCATGGCAGATGCATCCAGCGACAAGCAGGGGACTTCACCAGCAAGCTCTGGTCCGAAAAAGGATTGATCTGCCCAGGAGCATGAGAATATGCAGAAAAGGATGGTGCAGCGCCAAGTTTACTTTGTCAGTTCCCTTCTGCAAGGGCCTAGGTCAAGGTACTCTGGCGTGCAGAAGTTGCTTTTCGGCCTTCTCATGGCCTCGAGAAAGCTGCGCCATTACTTCCAAGCACATGAGATCACAGTCGTCACTCGCTTTCCGCTGAAGAGGATACTGCAGAATCCGGAAGCAACAGGCAGGATTGTCAGTGGGCTTTGGAACTATCAAGCTTTGGCCTCAAATTTGAGAGCACTTCAACTATCCAAAGCGAGCATTGGCAAAGTTCATAGCGAGTGGGCGCCAACACAAGATGAAGAAATTCGAAGCGAGCATCCCGTCAAGGAAGCAAGCAAAGAGTGGCTCATGTACTTTGGTGGTGCCTTCTCGCTGCAAAGCGCCCGGTCTTGAGCGGGCTACTTATCGCACCACGGAGAACCACATGCGGCAAGGCGCTTGCCGCGACAGACTACGTCGTTCCTGCGCTCCCAGCACATCCACTAGCGTGTCGCCATGGGACCTTTCCGAGCCGCAGCGTGGCAAGAGCTCAATGCAACCAGCGGAGCTGTGATGTAGCAGTCTTGACAAGATTGCCGTCGTGGCAAGCGATGGCGTCCCTGACGGTCCCTTTCCGCACTGTTTAGTCGACTCAGACGGGCATTTAATGCCTTTGTCCCCTGCCGTCAGGGTTAGGTATGTTCCACTGTACAAGTAGCTGTACCAACCACGACTCCTTTTACGTTTTTACCCTTGTCTACGTTGCCACCTGTCGGTGACCCCTTGAGCATATAAAAGGAGGCCCATGCGCAACATAGAAGGGGGTTCGGTTCATTCAAAACCAGAGAACTCCTATGCTAGGTCTTGTAGCTCTCAGCGCTCCCTAGCAAGAACACAACACAATCAGACAAGCAGCAGTAGGAGTATTATCTCTCCGGAGAGCTCCGAAGCTGGGTAAACTGCTCGTGTGCTTCGCATCGATCTGCTCTTCGTGCGATCTCCGCCCCCCACCAAACCGAAAGGGGTCCGGTCCGCCGGTCCCCATAGGTGTTCGTGGGTCAGATCAGCTTCCCCGACATCTTTGGCGCGCCAGGTAGGGGGGGCGTCAAGGCTGTGTGAACCTGGTCCGGCGTTCACACAGCAACATCTTCATTTTCTTCATCGACATGCCACGAAGAAGAAGGCGGCGGCAACTGCTCCGTCCACGTCGAACCCACCACCACGGAGCAAGCGAGTGGTGGGGTAGAAGCGGCGGAAGAGCGAGCATCGGCGAGGAGCCCATGGTGCTGCCAAGTCCAGGACAAGGCCGCCTGAGACCTCGGCGGAGCGAGAAGGGCGGGCCTAAGGTGGAAATCAACACGGCGCTAGCGAGGCAGGCAGACGCTCTGAAGCATGGCGACATGGATGGACGCAAGCTGGTCCAGAGTGTGCGCATCTGCGAAAGGCCTTCGGAAGTCGGTAGCGTCTTGGATGCTCTAATCTGCGTTGATGCGCCTAGCAGCGTAGCTATGTCTTGTCCGTCTCGTGTGCATGGCCGGACATGCCTGCAATAGCAGACTGAGCGTTGGCTGCTGGAGTCGGCGCAGTGACTCTGTCCTATCAGTGAAACACTCATTAATGAAGTCGTCAAACCGAATTCTGTAAGTCTATCTTGTTGATCCTGACATTGCCTTTTTGCGCTGATGATCCTGTCACCTATCACGTCACTCTTGTATGTCGACTCTTGACCAGAGTAAGCGCCTAATTGTGTGCGTATCGCATCGAGTTCAACTGCTAAATTTGGAAATTAGCGACCGTTCAAAGTAATCAGAGAATAATTTGTGAGACAAGTTGTATCTATCTCGTGCAATTGATCACAAATTGCCATCGTGGAGAATTTCTGGCAATAGGTTGGAAGTTTTGCAGGGCTGCAGTTGTATTGAACAGCGTCGCTTGGGAACCGGCTTCGCAAGCGTGTTGGCATAGCTGAGGCAGCTTGGCGAATAGTAAGGTTGCGCTCAGAGGACTAATGGCCTGAAGTCGATACGATGATTGCAGGAGTTGGCAAGAATTGCGGATTAGACTGGTTGTACAGTAGCTTTGATGCTCAGCTTCATTGATCTCGATTTACGGCAAACTTGTCTGAAAGTTGCGCAATTCTATGCCAAGTCGCGATTAGGCTCCTGCCGAGATTCTATACACACATATCGTTTCTGTCCGCAGCTGTTGAGTTCCAGACTTACTTAGTGCGTTACGAACAGCTTGACATATGCTGCTGCTTTGTTGGACCTTCTGCGTCAGTTGGGAAGTGTAAACTTTAATGCTTGGGGCTAAGTACGGCACAAATTCCAGTTGGTACTGGCTGGCAAAATTCTTGAACTATTTAGCGGCTTGCTCTTGACATGTGCAGCTCGCCAGACGGGTTGCCCGCAACTCGGAAGAGTTGAACCGGCACAGTAGCTTCTACTACAGGTGCTTACACGACAACTGTTGCGGTTATCCCGTATCGGCTGCTGGAGGACTTCAAGAATCTTGGACTCTAGTCTCGATCTTGTGGGCTTGGCTCGATGTGGCTCCACCAACTTCCGGTACTTCAGTCTGGGGCTTGCGCACACCCTGGATCTTGGAATTTCCTTCACTGTATGCCACTTGTCAGTTGCAAAAACCATCGATTCTTGTGAAGCAAATGTCCGCATTGAGCCTTATAGGCTCTGCGTATCCAGGGCTACAATTCAGGGCCGAGAGGTCACTTTTGCGTTGCTGATTTTCCATTGCCTTACAATGGGATACATGGCTGTCGGCTTTTCGCCAAGTTCATGGCAGCCTCTCATTATGCATACAACTTGCTCAAGATGCCCGGCCCGATAAGTGTCATTTCTGTCCTGGCGACAAGAAGGATGCTCTTATCTGCGCCGACAAGATCTACGAGGAAGCAGCACGCAGCAGATCACAAGTCACTTGCCGTTGAAGCTCCGGGGGCATGAAGAAGACCAATGTAACACCGGAGTAACTTTCCATATTGTGAACTCAACTCTTGCCATTTCGGCATTGATATATGATATTCCCTCCGTGGTTGGGTTTTCTCCTTTTTGCATTTTGTCTATGTCATGCATTTTATATCATGTCATCATGTCATCGCATTTGCATCGTGTTAGTCTCATGATTCGAGCATTTTCCGTTGTCCGTTTTGCAATCCGGCACTCCTATCTCCCGGCGGTCCCTTTTACGTTTTTCGTGTGCGGTACTAAAACCTTCTCGAAATGGACGAGGTTTGTCTAGTAAGCCTTGGTATACCACCCGTAGACCACCGGTCAAGTTTGGTCATTTGGAGCTCGTTTGGTACTCAGCGTTAACGCACTCTCGCAAAGGCCTCTTTTAAGTTGCAGCCCAACACCCCTTCAAAACAGCCCTTTAACCCATCTAAGTCACTTCCATGCTCTCCGTCGTTCGATCACGATCGTGTGGTAGCTACACCTCATTTGGACTCTCCTAGCTCCCTCTATGCCTATTTAAACACCTCCCAATCCGGATCATCCTCTTCCCGAAACCCTAAAATCCCCTCTCCGCGCGGACGTTCCGCCAGCGAAACCAGCGCCGCCGCCCAGCCATCGCGCCTGCCACGTGGGCGTCGCCGCCCTTGACGCCGCAGCCTGAGCCCGGCCAGCCGCCGGCGACCGGCCACGCCTCCGCCTCCGCGCCCGGCCGCCGCCGCCCCGCCTCCGCCGCCGCCGGCCGCCCGCCTCCGCCGCCCGCCTCGCCCGACCGGCCCGCCGCCGCCGCCACCGGCGCGCCGTCGCCGCCGACCCGCCGGGCTCACTGCGCCGCGCCTCCGCCGCTCCGGCCCGCGCCCGATCCGGCGGCCCGACCCGCCGCTCCTCCGGCGCCCGCCTCGCCAGCGCCACCACCGTCCTCGGCGGATCGGGCGAGCCCGATCCGGCCTCGGAACACGCCGCCGTTGACTTCTCTCTCTCCTCCTTTTTCCTTCTAAGTTTTAGCATCATTGTTATTTTGTGCATTTTTCAACGTGCTATATCTTCGCATCCGTAGATCCATTTTGCGCGTATAATATGTCAAAATGTTCGCCTCGAAGAGTAGATCATTTCATCTCATTGCGTCATTTTCATTTGAGCTCATCTTGATGCCCGAAATGCTGTTGGAAGAGTGCTATGTGATGATAGTTTCTGTTTCTTAACAGAACTTGCACTTTTGTTATTTTTGCCATGATTAATGTGTGCACCCTTTGTATTTGATTCCTACATGTGTTTTGTAAAATGCCATGCCATCTTTCCAGGGGTGTATGCCATGTATTTTTGTGATCTATGTGGTGACTAGCACAAGCATGCAAAGTAGGTGTCCTGCTGTTGCTGATTTTCAGCCCTGTTTTAGCTGATTTTGATGCCATGTTAACTTGATGCTACCGAGAGATCTATGCATATTTTGAGATACTTCAGTAAGGGTGTTTTGTAAAAACGTTCTTTCTCTATCCATCCATGCCTTTGTTTGCAATTATGGGATGCCATAGCTTGAGTCAATCGAGCTCTACTTTTGCTATCAAATGTTTCCTGGCAGATTGTATACATGTTATTCAATTTTGCCTAGCTTGTTGTGGTTGATCCATTTATGCTATGTTAGTGTTCTTGCCATGTATGTCTTCTATGCCATGTCTTCTTGATGTATGTATGCTTAGTCTATCATATAAGGCTCTGTAGTGAGTGCATTGAGCTTGTAAACATGCCTACTCGTTATCAGTTTTGACATGTCATGTTGCTGAATCTGTTATGAGACTTTCAATATTGACATGGGTGTTACTATATTTTCTAGTCCTTTTTGGCTTATGGTCAGTAAGGGACTTTTGTTCTAGGCTTTGAGTAGATTCATGCCATGCCATGTTTTGCTATTTTAAGTTCCTGTAGCATGTAGTTTTCTTGCTCTGAACATTGCAACTTGATGCTGTTTTGCCATGTCAGCCTGATAATTTGTGCACTTTTGCCATGCTTGTTTGAACCTGTTATGATGTGAACTAGCCGTAGCTCAGTGCTCATCTTTTGTCGAGCATCATGTTTAGATCACTGCCATGTGCTTTGTTGATACGTTTGGGTGCAGTAAGCAATTAATTGTTGCTTGCTAAGTGGCATCATGCTGTTAATGGCAGATTCGCCATTCTTGTTTTGCTTGTCATTTGCAAACCGTGCATCCGTTTCTGGTGATCTTTATATCGATTTCAGCGAAATCATCTCATCTTTCAGTGGCATGCTTGGTTTGCCAAGTTGATGCCTGGTTCATCATTTACCTTCGGGCCTTTATCGCATTGCATATCACATCCGCATATCATGTCATGTTTTGCATCATGTTGATTGTGCATTGCACCGTGATTTATTGTGGTTCCTTTGTTTGTGTTGTTGCTTTGGGTAGAGTCGGAGGCGAGTGCGTGAGCGAGAACCTGTTGAGAACCTTACGAGGATCAAGCTTTGACAACTCGAGAACATTGCGAGCAAGATGACCATACCCTCGAAATCACTTCTATCTTTGCTATGCTAGTTGCTCGCTCTTTTGCTATGCCTATGCTGCGATGCCTACCACTTGCTATATCATGCCACCCATATTGCCATGTCAGCCCTAACCATCCTTTTCCTAGCAAACCGTTGTTTGGCTATGTTACGCTTTGCTCAGCCCTCTTATAGCGTTGCTAGTTGCGGTGAAGCTGAAGTTTGTTCCTTGTTGGAACATGGAGATGTTGTTCCTCTTTGGAACATGATTACTTATTGGGATATCACAATATATATATCTGCTATAATTTAATACATCTATATACTTGGTAAAGGGTGGAAGGCTCGGCCTTATGCAGTGTTTTGTTCCTCTTGCCACCTAGTTTCCGTCATACGGTGTTATGTTCCTTGATTTAGCGTTCCTTACGGTTGGGTGATTTATGGGACCCCCTTGACAGTTCGCTTTGAATAAGACTCGTCAGCAAGGCCCAACATTGGTTTTACCATTTGCCACCTAAGCCTTTTCCCCGGGTTTGCGAGCGGGTCATCTTTATTTTAACCCGGGCAGTTCTCCTTGATTGCTGGCCCAACTTGGCGATGTCGGCGCCCTTGGGCAACAGGGTTTATAACCGCGTCGCTCATCCGGTGTGCCACAGCGAGATATGTTCCC
>JAHIAM010002850.1:0-26379 GCA_021605205.1 Aegilops longissima
GGGTATTGGAGTCGGAAGTGTTCGGGGTACTAGGCTATGGGCCCATAGAAAGGTGTTTGGGAGCCCGGCAAGTGTTGGAGGGCCTCATGGGCCAAGGGAAGGCAAACCAGCCCACTAGGGGTGGTGCGCCCCCCAATCCTCACGTAACCGGGGGGGTGGGCGCCTCCCCTGGGCACCCTTCCCGGCTTGGGGGCAAGTTTCCTAGGGGTGGGGTGCCCAAACCCATCTGGGTTTCCCCTGGCGCCGCCCCCCCTGGGAACCTAGGCGCCTCCTCCACCCCACCCCTATATGTGAGGGAGAGGGGCAGCAAAACCCTTCCTGGCCAGCCCCCTCCTCAACACTTCCTCCTCCTCCGTGTGCTTGGCCTGGGAAACCGGCTCCATCACCACCACCGTTTGTGGGTTTCCCTCCTTCTCCCTCCCTTGCTGGATCAAGAAGGAGGCGTCCCGGGCTGTCCGTGTGTTGAGCGGAGGTGGTCCGTTGGGCTAGGATCATCGGTGATTTGGATCATGGGTCGACTCCATCAACCCTTTCTCTTGAAGGCTTCCAGCGATCTACAAGGGTATGTAGATGCCTCTCCTTCCCTGTTCTGGTTTCTCCATAGATAGATCTTGGTGACCGTAGGAAAATTTTGAATTTCGCTCGTTCCCGATGGCATCATGAGCTAGGTCTATTAGATTCTTTGCGAGTAGAACACAAAGTAGTTGTGGGCATTGATTTTGTTCAATATGCTTACCGTTACTAGTCCAATCTTGTTTACGGTTTTGTGGGATGAAGCGGCCCCGACCGACCTTACGTACACTTCTGAGCAGGTTCCACCGGGAAGCACTTGGTGCATAAGGTGGCTAGCGGTGGATCTCTCCCCTTTAGTCGGAATTCGATAAAGGGTCCTTATGAAGGGTAAATAGCAATTGGCATATCACGTTGTGGTTTTGCGTGGTAAGAAACATTCTTGCTAGAAACCATAGCAGCCCGTAAAACATGCAAACAACAATTAGAGGGCGTCTAACTTGTTTTTGCGGGTATGCTATGTGATTGATAGGAAAAGAATGTGATGAATGATATTATGATGAGATTGATCATGTTCTTGTAATAGGAATCCGACTTGCATGTCGATGAGTATGACAACGGCGGGACCAAGGAGTTGTCTTTATTTATTGTATGACCTGCGTGTCATTGAACAACGCCATGTAATTACTTTACTTTATTGCTAACGGTAGCCATAGTAGTAAAGTAATAAGTTGGCGAGACAACTTCATGGAACAGATGGAGATCATGATGATGGAGATCATGATGATGGAGATCATGGTGTCATGCGGTGCGATGATGATCATGGAGCCCGAAGATGGAGATCAAAAGGAGCAATATGATATTGGCCATATCATGTCACTATTTGATTGCATGTGATGTTTATCATGATTATACATCTTATTTGCTTGAAGGTAGTAAATAAGATGATCCCTCATTAAAATTTCAAGAAAGTTTTCCTAGCGTGCGTTCCGAAAGTTAAATGGTTTGAACCGCGTGATGATCGGGTGTGATAGATTCTTCGTTCACAACAGCGGGTTGTAAGCCAGATTTACCGAAACACTTAGGTTGACTTGGAGCCCTAGCTTACGGACATGGGGCACAAGAGACCGAAAGGTCGAGCATGAGTCGTATAGTAATCGATCAACATGAAGATGTTCACCGATGATGACTAGTCCGTCTCCGTGATGATGGGTGCGGCCTAGTTGACTCGGATCATGTAATCACTTAGATGACTAGAGGATGTCTATCGGGTGGGAGTTCATGAGATGAATTTAATTATCTGAACATAGTCAAAAGATCTTTGCAAATTATATCGTAGCTCACTTTAGTTCCTTTGTTTAGATATGTTCCTAGAAAATATAGTTGAAAGTTGGAATGGCGATTATGCGGACGGTAAACTTATGTCCTTAATGCACCGCTCGATTGTTTGAACCCAAGCGTCGTATGTGGATGTTGCGAACATCGGACATACCGTTTGATAACTTTGATAGTTCGGTTAAATGGTTTAGAGTAGAGGCACCAAAGGCGTTTCTGAAACATATAAGATGTTTAGGGGGCTGAAAAATTGGATTTGGGGCCTTACGTCAAAAGGTATAAGACCTCAACGATTTTCTTAGCGCAAACTAAGGGACAAAAGCTCAATCATTGAGCTTGTGCTCAGATTAATACGGTGCAAAATCACTTGAATCGGTGGGAGTTGATCTTCCGGATGAGATAGTGATGTTTCTCAAAGTCATTGCCACCAAGCTGCTAGAGCTTCGTGAAACTTTAACATATCAGGGATAGATATGATGATCCTTGAGGTATTCACGATGTTTGACACATGAAAGTAGAAAAGAAGGAGCATCAATTGTTGATGGTTGGTGAAACCACTAGTTTCAAGAAGGGCAAGGGCAAGAAGGGATACTTCATGAAGCGGCAAATCAGCTGCTGCTCTAGTGAAGAAACCCAAGGTTGAACCCAAACCCGAGACTAAGTGCTTCTATAATAAGGGAACAGCCCTTTGGGCAGAATTACCCTAGATACTTGGTAGATGAGAAAGGGTTGGCAAGGTCGATAGAAGTATATTGGATATACATTATGTTAATGTGTACTTTACTAGTACTCCTAGTAGCACCAGGGTATTAAGATACCGGTTCGGTTGCTAAGTGTTAGTAACTTCGAAATAAAAGCTCTGGTAAGCGGAGACTAGCTAAAGGTGAGTGACGATATGTTTGGAAGTGTTTCCAAGTTTGATGTGATCAATTCCAATTTGATGTGATCAAACATCGCACTCTCCTCTACCATCAAGATTAGTATTAAACCAGAATAATTGTCATTTGGTGTTTGCGTTGAGCATAGACATGATTGGATTATGGGGGTGTTTGTTTCCAGGGACTTATTGGTTTAGGGACTTAAAAAAGTCCCTATAAGTCCCACTTAAACCAAACACAAGGACTTATTGGGACTTTGTGGTGATTTGGGACTTATCAAATAAGACTCTCAGGGAGGAGCTTTTGGGACATTCGCTCGGGCTCGTTCCCCCGGCCCGGCCGCCCGCCTCTCGCCATCGCCCCCGCCTGGTTCGCCGCCCGTCGCCCCCGCCTCTGCCCGTCGCCCTCCGCCTCGGTTCGGCCCGTCGCCGCCCGCCTCTCGCCCGTCGCCGCCCCACCTCGGTTCGCCCGCCCGTCCCCCGCCTCTCGCCCGTCGTCGCCCGTGCCGCCCGCCTCGATTCCGCCCGTCTCCCCGCCTCTCGCCCGTCGTCGCCCGCCTCGGTTCGCCGCCCGTCGCCGCCCGCCTCGGTTAAACGCCTCCGTTCGTTTCAGCAGTGCCTCCAATCGCCGGACAGCCCTCTCCGAGCCTCGTTGCAGGGTGCAACATGGACTTATAAGTCCACGTAAACAAACAGGTAGGGTTCGGGACTTATAAGTCTCTGTAAACAAACGGTAGGGACTTATGACTTATAAGTTGGGACTTAAAAAGTCCTAGGACTTATGAAACAAACAGGGCCTATGTCTATACTTGTCTGATTTATTCATTTAAGGAGAATAATGGTTACTCTATTTATTTGAATAATACCTTCAAGGGTCTTGCACCTAAAAGGAATGGTTTATTGAATCTCGATCATAGTAATACACATTTTCATGCCAAAAGATAGAAGATAGTAATGATGGTACCACTTACTTGTGGCCTGCCATTGTAAGTCATATTGGTATAAAGCAATGAAGAAGCTCCATGTTGATGGATCTTTGGACTCACTGTTTTTGAAAAGTTTGAGACATCGAACCATGTCTATTGGTGTATCCATGAAGAAACTCCATGCAGGATGGATCGTTTGGACTCACTTGATTTTGAATCACTTGAGATATGCAAATCATACCACATGGGCAAAAATGTTGAAAAGCCTCGGTTTGATAATGGAACAAGATAGCAACTTGTTGGAAGTAACACATTTTGATGTGTGCAGTCAATGAGTCTTTGAGCATCTGATGAATATCGTTATGTTCTTACTTCAGAATGATTCGAGTAGATGTTGAGTATATTTACTTGATGAAACACAAGTCTGAATTATTGAATGGTTCAAGTAATTTCAGAGTGAATTGAAGATCATTGTGACAAGAGGATAAAATGTCTATGATATGATCATAGAGATGAGTATCGAGTTTGAGTTTGGCACACAATCAAGACATTGTGGAAATTGTTTCACAATTAATACCACGGAACACCATAGTGTGATGGTGTGTCGAACATCATAGTTACCCTATTAGATATGGTGCGTACCATGATGTCTCTTATCGAATTACCACTATCGTTCATGGGTTGGGCATTAGAGACAACCACATTCACTTTAAATAGGGCACCCGTAATTCCGTTGAGATGACACCGTTATGAACTATGGTTTAGAAACCTAAGTTGTCGTTTCTTAAAAGTTTGGGGCTGCGGCGCTTATGTGAAAAGTTTCATCGTGAAGCTCGAACCCAAAGCGGATAAATACATCTTCATAGGACACCCAAAACAGTTGGGTATACCTCCTATCTCAGATCCGGAAGCAAAAGTAATTGTTTCTGAAAGCGGGTCCTTTCCGGGAAAAGTTTCTCTCGAAAGAATTGAGTGGGAGGATGGCGGAGACTTGATGAGGTTATTGAACCATCACTTCAACTATGTGCGGCGGGAGCACGGGAAGTTGTTCTGTGGGCCTACACCAATTAAGTAGAAGCTTATGATAGTGATCATGAAGTTTCGGATCAAGTCACTACCGTTTCGTGGGGGTGACAAGGATGCGTTACTACTTCATGTTGCTAGATGAACCTCCGAGCTATGGAGAAGCGATGGTGGGCCCATATTCCGACAAATGGTTAGAAGCCATGAAATCCGAGATAGGATCCATGTATGAAACAAAGCATGGACTTTGGTGGACTTGCCCGATAGGCAAGCCATTGAGATAAATGGATCTTTAAGAAGAAGATGGGCGTGGTCGGTAATGTCACCGTCTATGAAGCTCGACTTGTGGCGAAGGTTTTTTCCAAGTTCAAGGAGTTGACTACGATGAGATTTTCTCATCCGTGGCGATTTAAGAAATTCAGTCATATTAGCATTAGTTGCATTTATGAAATTGGCGGATGGATGTCAAAGCGGTTTTCTTACCGGTCTTTGAAAGGTTGTATGTGATACAATAAGAAAGTTTTGTCGATCCTAAGGATGCTAAAAGGTATCTGGCTCCAGCGATCCTTCTAAATTGGAGTAAGCATCTCGGAGTTGGAATGTGCGCTTTGATGAGATGATCAAATATTTTGGGTTTATACAAAGTTTAGAAAACCTTGTATTTCAAAAGGTGAGTGGGAGCACTATAGAATTTCGATAAGTATATGTTGTTGACATATTGTTGATCGAGAAATGATGTAAAATTCTGGAAAGCATATAGGGTTATTTGAAAAGTGTTTTCAATAGAAAACCTGGATTAAGCTGCTTGAACATTGAGCATCAAGATCTATAAGGATAGATCAAAAGCCAATGGTACTTTCAAATGAGCATATACCTTGACCGATCTTGAAGGTGTTCAAGATGGATCGATCAAAGGGAGTTCTTGCCGAGAGTAAGTGGAAGTTAAGACTTAAAAGCTCGATCCACGGAAAAGAAAAAGGCGAAGATGGTCCCTATGCTTAGACGTGGGCTCTACGGTATGCTATGTTGTGTCCTTGCCGGGTGTGCCTTGCCATGAGTCGATCAAGGGGTACAAGAATGATCCATGAATGGATCATTGGAATGAATCAAAATTTTCCTTGGAGTAAATAAGGACATGTTTCTCGATTATGGAGGTGATAAAGAGTTGGCGTAAAGGGTTACGTCGGTGCAAGCTTTAACACCTATCCAAGGTGACTCCGAGAGAAACCGGATCGTATAGTGGAGCAACCATTGGAATAGCTCCAAGTGGGCGTGGGCAGCGTTTACAATATGACCTAGAAATTTGCAAAGCACACACGGATCGAAAGGTTGAGACCCGTTGACTAAAACCCTCTCACAAGCAAAACATGATCAAACCTCGGAACTCATTGAGTCTTAATCACATGATGATGTGAACTAGTTCTGAGACACTAGTAAACTCTTTGGATGTTGGTCACATGGCGATGTGACCTATGATGTTAATCACATGGCGATGTGAACTAGATTATTGACTCTAGTGCAAGTGGGAGACTGTTGGAAATATGCCCTAGAGGCAATAAAAATTAGTTATTATATTTTCCTTGTTCATGATAAGTTTATTATTAACTATAAGCGTATTGAAAGGAAACTCAGATACATGTGGGGTACATAGAACAACACCTGTCCTAGTAAGCCTCTAGTTGACTAGCTCGTTAATCAATAGATGGTTACGGTTTCCGACCATGGACATTGGATGTCATTGATAAGGGATCACATCATTAGGAGAATGATGTGATGGACAAACAATCCTAAGCCTAGCACAAAGATGTTGTTAAATATGCTAAAGCTTTTCTAATGTCAAGTATCATTTCCTTAGACCATGAGATTGTGCAACTCCTGGATACCGTAGGAATGATTTGGGTGTACCAAGCGTCTGGGCGGGTGGCTATAAAGGTTCATTCGGTATCTCAAAAAGTATCATTGGGTTGACAAGA
This sequence comes from Aegilops longissima, assembly GCA_021605205.1. Taxonomy (NCBI): domain Eukaryota; kingdom Viridiplantae; phylum Streptophyta; class Magnoliopsida; order Poales; family Poaceae; genus Aegilops; species Aegilops longissima. Next base: position 6,645 of record JAHIAM010002850.1, read on the forward strand.
GGTGGGATTTGTCCTCCGGTTGACGGAGAGGTATCTTGGGCCCACTGGTAGGACATCATCATAATGTGCACATTGTGACCAAGGGGTTGATCACGGGATGATGTGTTACGGGCGAGTAAAGAGACTTGCCGGTGAGATTGAACAAGGTATCGGGATACCGACGATGAATCTCGGGCAAGTACAATACCGCTAGACAAAGGGAATTGAATACGGATTGATTGAATCCTCGACATCGTGGTTCATCCGATGAGATCATCGTGGAACATGGGCCAACATGGGTATCCAGATCCGCTGTTGGTTATTGACGGGAAAACGTCTGGTCATATGCGCATGGTTCCCGAACCGTAGGTCTACAATAAGGTTTGGCCTAGAGTTGTTATGGGAAATAGTATGTGGTTACCAAAGGTTGTTGAGTCGGATGTGATCCCGGACATCACGAGGAGTTCGGAATGGTCGGTGAAATCGATATATTGGAATGAAGGGGTATTGGAGTCGAGGTGTTGGTTTACCAGGGCTATGGCCAACATGGGAAAGGTGTTTGGGAGCCCGGCAAGTGTTGGAGGGCCTCATGGGCCAAGGGAAGGGCAAACCAGCCCACTAAGGTGGGCGCCCTCCCCCTCTCATGTAACCGGGGGAGAGGTGGGGCGCCTCCCCTAGGGCAGCCCCTTCGGCGGGCAAGTTTCCTAGGGGTGGGGCGCCCAAACCCATCTGGGTTTCCGTGTGGCCCGCCCTCCCTAGGGAACCCTAGGGCGCCTCCTCCCCCTTACCCCTATATATAGTGAGGGAGAGAGACAGCAAAACCCTTCCCCGGGCAGCCCTCCCTCCTCAACACTTCCTCCTCCTCCGTGGTGTTAAGGCTCTGCTTGGAGAACCCGGCTCCATCACCCGCCCGTCGTGTTGTGGGTTTCCCTCCTTCTCCTCTCCTTGCTGGATCAAGAAGGGAGGCGTCCCGGCTATCGTGTGTTGAGCAGCGGAGGTGCCGTCCGTTGGCGCTAGGATCATCGGTGATTTGGATCCCGGCAAGTCGACTCCATCAACCCGTTTCTTGAGGCTTCCGTTAGCGATCTACAAGGGTATGAATGCACTCTCCTTTCGTTGCTGGTTTCTCCATAGATAGATCTTGGTGACACGTAGGAAAATTTTGAATTCTGCCGTTCCCCAACAATGCCGCCTTGGTCACATTGGTGTCAAGCGCATGAAAAACTCCATGCCGATGGACTTTTAGATTCTCGATTATGAATCATTTGACACATGAACCATGCCTTATGGGCAAAATGACCGGGACTCCGTTCTCGGAACAATGGGCAAAACCAACTTTGGAAATCATACATACCGATGTATGCGGTCCAATGGCGTTGAGGCTAAAGGATATCGTTATGTTCTCCTCTCCGGATGACTTGAGTAGATATGGGTATGTCTACTTGATGAAACACAATCGAGACCTTTGAAAAGTTCAAGGAATTTCAGAATGAGGTAGAATCAACGTGACCGAAAAATAAAGTTAAATGCGATCAGATCTTGGAAAGAATATTTAAGTCAATTTGGTACACACTTAAGGAAATGTGGAATCGTTTCACAACTCACGCCCTGGAACACCTCGGGTTAACGGTGTGTCGAGCGTCGTGTCGCCTCTATTGGATATGGTGCGATCTATGATGTCTCTTCTTGATTTGCTATCATTTTGGGGATCGCTCTAGAGACACTACATTCACTTTAAATAGGGCACCGTCTAAATCCGTTAATCCGACACCGTATGAATTATGGTTTGGGAATAAACCTAAGTATCGTTTCTAAAAGTTTGGGGATCACGATGCTTATGTCAAAAACTTCAACTGAAAAGCTCGAACCCAAGTCGGAAAAATGCATATTCATAGGATACCCTAAGGAAACCATTGGGTATACCTTCTACCTTAGATCCAAAAGGCAAGATCTTTGTTGCCAAAGCGGATCCTTTCTAGAAAAGGAGTTTCTCTCGAAAAGGGTAAGTGGGAGGAAAGTAGAACTTCGATGAAGTACTACCTCTTGAACCGGAAAGTAGTGTAGCTCGGGAAAATGTTCTGTGGTGCCTACACCATTTGGAGAGAAATTTGATGATGATCAAGGTACTTGGATCAAGTTGCTACTGAACCTTGGGTCCACAAGGACACATTCCACACCAGTGGTATGGCAACCCTGTCACGGAAATCATGTTGTTAAACAACGGCGAACCTTGAACTATGAAGAAGCGATGGCGGGCCTAGATTCCAACAAATGGCTTGAAGCCATGCAATCTGAATAGGATCCATGTATGAAAACAAAGTATGGACTTTGTGGACTTGCCCGATGATCGGCGGCGATAGAAAACAAATGGATCTTTAAGAAGAAGGAGATGGCGGATGGTAATGTTACCATCTATAAAGCTCGACTTGTCTCTAAGGGTTATCATAAAGTTCAAGGGGTTGACTACGATGAGACTTTCTCTCCGTGGCGAAGCTAAAGTCCGTCCGAATCATGTTAGCAATTGCCCAATACTATGATTATGAGATATGGCAAATGGGCGTCAAAAGGGCATTCCTTAGCGGTTATCTTAAAAGAACGTATATGATGCAGCCGGAAGGTTTTATGGACCCTAAGAATGCTAACAAGGTATGCAAGCTCCAGCGATCCATTTATGGGCTGGTGCAAGCATCTCGGAGTTGGAACATTCGCTTTGATGAGATGATCAAAGCGTTTGGGTTTCTTGGACTTATGGGAAGCATGCGTTTACAAGAAAGTGAGTGGGAGCTCTTGGCATTTCTCATATTATATGTAGATGACATACTTTTGATGGGAAATGATATAGAACTTTTGGACAACATTAAGGCCTACTTGAATAAGAGTTTTTCAATGAAGGACCTTGGGAAGCTGCTTATATATTAGGCATCAAGATCTATAGAGATAGAAGGGCCTCATAGCTCTTTCCAAAAGCACATACCTTGATAAGATATTGAAGAAGTTCAATATGGATCAGTCTAAGAAGGGGTTCTTTTTCTTTGCAAGGTGTGAAATTGAGCTCGGCTCAATGTCCAACCAACAGAAGATATAGAAGAGATGGATGTCATCCCTATGCCTCAGCCATAGGATCTATTATATGCCATGGTGTGTACCAGACCTGATGTAAACCTTGCCGTAAGTTTGGTAGGAAGGTACCAAAGTAATCCCGACAAGGAACCTTGGATAGGACTAAGGACATGTTTCTCGTTTATGGAGGTGATGAAGAGCCGTCGTAAAGGGTTACGTCGGCCTAGCCCGACCACGGTCTGGATGACTCTAAGTCACAAACCGGATCGTGTATATGTTGAATTGTGGAAGCGATGGCTGGTGCGGTCCAAGCGGCGTGGCGGGATCTACATGTGAAGCGGGACATGGCAGCCTCGGAGGCAGCGCATGAAGCAATTTGGGTGAAGGTTCATCACCGACCTGGAGTCATACCCAATGCGTTGGGGCCGATCAAACTCTTACGTGACAACCTTTGGAGCTATTGCACTTGCCAAGGAGCCGGGTTTCACAAGAAGACCAGGCCATCAAGCGTCGCTTCAACTCCATTCGTGAAAATGTTCAAGATGGAGACATAGAAATTTGCAAAGTGCATACGGATCTGAATGTCGAGATCCGTTGACTAAACCTCTTTCATGAGCAAAACAAAATCAACACCAGAACTCTATGGGTGTTCGATTCATCACAATGTAACTAGATTATTGACTCTAGTGCAAGTGGGAGGCTGTTGGAAATATGCCCTAGAGGCAATAATAAAAGGATTATTATTATATTTCCTTGTTCATGATAATTGTCTTTTTTCATGCTATAATTGTATTTGAAAATCGTAATACGTGTGAATACATAGACACAACATGTCCCTAGTGAGCCTCTAGTTGACTAGCTCGTTGATCAATAGATAGTCATGGTTTCGACTATGGACATAGGATGTCATTGATAACGAGATCACATCATTAGGAGAATGATGTGATGGACAAGACAATCCTAAGCATAGCACAAGATCGTGTAGTTCGTTTGCTAGAGCTTTTCCAATGTCAAGTATCCTTTCCTTAGACCATGAGATGTGTAACTCCCGGATACCGGGGAAAGTGCTTTGGGTGTACCAAAGCGTCCTGGCAATGGCTGGGTGACTATAAAGGTATACTCGGGTATCTCCAAATGTCTGCTGGGTTGACACGGATCGAGACTACATTTGTCACTCCTTATGGGGAGGTATCTCTGGGCCCCTTTCGGTAATGCATCATCATAATGAGCTCAAAGTGATCAAGTGTTTGGTCAGGATCATGCATTCTGTGCAGTAAAGTGACTTGCGTAGAGATTGAGCGAGGTATTGGGATACCGACGATGGAATCTCGGGCTTAACGTCCGATTGACAAAGGAATTGTATCTGAGGGGTTGCTTGAATCCTCGACATCGTGGTTCATCCGATGAGATCATCGTGGAACATGTGGAACCAACATGGGTATCCAGATCCTTGTTGGTTATTGGCGGCTGTCTCGGTCATGTGCATTATTCGAACCCGTGGGTCTACGATTAAGGTTCGGTGGCGCTAGGGTTATTAGGAAGACTTGTATGTGATTACCGAATGTTGTTGGTCGGGATAAGATCCCGTATGTCACGAGGAGTTCGGAATGGTGGGGTGAAGATTTATATATGGGAAGTTGTCATACGGTCCAGGAAAGTTTAGGGGCATTCGGTTTATGGGGGCCCGGAGGGGTTCGGGGGTCCGGGAGGGCACCCTCTCGGAGGGACTCATGGGCTGTAGTGGGCGGGAACCAGCCCCTCATGGGCTGGGCGCATCCCCCCGGGCCCATGCACCTAGGGTTGGGGAAACCCTGGTGGGGCCCCCCTTGCGGGGGCAAGCCCCCTCCCTTGGCCGCCGCCCCCTCTAGATCTCATCTAGAGGGGCAGCCCCTTCCCCTTCCCTATAAATAGAGGGTGAGGGGGGCTGCACAACATCAAGGCGCAGCCCCTCCCTCCCAACACCTCTTCTCCTCCGCGTGAGCTTGGCGAAGCCTGGGGGAACTGCCACTCCATCACCACCCGCCGTCGTGCTGCTGTTGGAGCCTTCTTCCTCAACCTCTCCCTCCTCCTTCTTTGGATCAAGGTGCAAGGCGTCATCCTCTCCGTCATGTGCCGAGCGGAGGTGCTGTCCGTTTGGCACTTGGTCCCGGTGATTTGGATCCCGGCAGTCGACTCCCTCAACCCCGTTCTCTTGAAGGCTTCCGCTCCGGATCTACAAAGGTATGTAGATGCACTCCTATCACTCGTTGCTCGATGAACTCATAGATGGATTTTGGTGAAACCGTAGGAAAATTTTTATTTTACTAGCGTTCCCCAACACTAGCATCTTCTTGAAACCACCATCTTGCCACAGGGAGGGGTAAAGTAGCAAACTAAAGTAGTAGTAGTGTTATCAACCTCGGCCGAGATCCTTTCTTGACTCCCAAAGCAATCCCGAGCCATAATATCCATTATCATCACAATCCAATTCTCATCACAAGTATCCATTCTAGTTGTATCGATCGGGATACAACTCCAAGTGTCCTTTACCGTGGGACAGGCTATCGATAGATGTTTTCTTCCCTGGGGTGCACCAACTTACCCCCGCTCGATTAACTCGGCGGACACACTTTCTGGGTCATGCCGGCCTCGGCCAAACAATCCGATGCCCCGACCTAGGAAAGAAATTGACAACCCGGCTAAACCTATGCCCCGTGTCATGGGCCATCTCCCGGGAACTCCTGCATGTTGCGTCTTGACGGTGGGAAACCTAGCTACCTCCTTTAAAAAGTAAGGTGCTTACCAGTCCAACCCGGGCGCCCGCTTTCGATTGCGTCTATTAAGCCGGTGATGCATACGGTTGACGCCCATACTATGCCCGCGTGATCGTTAATGCTATCGGGCGGGCCCTCGGATCAAATAGCCAAAGCGTGGTGGATTAGGACACATGGTAACAAGGGACTCACGAAAGATGTGACCCCGTTGCCCGTCACGAGGACTTGCGGCAAGGGCTAGGAATGCCGGCCACACCTGTAATTATCTTGGGCACCCTCAGGTCAACCCGTCTCCCATCACTCATGGTACCCCTCGGGGTTACCCCCCTTAGCAAGTAGCAGTGGTAAAGTCCAAGTATCCGTGTGTCCAAACATCAAGGGAAAACCGAGGAATCACCCCGGAATTCCACTCGATGTAATCATCAAGGTGAGCGTAAGAGGACCACCCTCGAGGTTCACACTTTAGGGGTTACGCGAGTCATAAGGAAGTGGTTGGAGGAAATCACCCTCGATGACCACGACCGAATAGCTACCTACAGGGTTAACATCGGAAGTCTTTGAAGAGGTCTCACCCTCGGCACTTTGATAAGTGATGGTGTCGACAACAAGGGTAAAGTGATGTGCGGTGTAGGGGCCTAGTCTTGATCCGTTGATGGGTCTTCGATGATGAAGGCGGGGGCAACAAGGACAAGGTGGGGGTCAGCGATGGATCACTAACCAACCTATACTAAGTAGTTTAGGATAGCGGTGAGGTACAATAGCGGTAAAAGCGAGGCTATGCATCGAATAGGAGCAAACAATAACAGTAGCAAAATCTAATGCAAACATGACAGAATGGAATGTGCGATTCGGGATGATCAAAGGGGGCTTGCCGGTTGCTCACGGCAAGCGGGGTCGTCGTCGGCGTGAAATCCGCAGGAACATCCGTCTCGGGATCTATCGGAGAAGAGGAAAGGAAATAGTAAATATAAAGCAAACATAGCATCACAAAGCATAACGTGGCAAGATGATGTGCGGGGTGACCTAACGTTGGCTACATGATATAGGTGAAGGGGAAGTCAGCAGGAATGTTTTCCGGTTCGGACCAAATGTCGGAACAAATGACGGGAGGAAAGTTCCATGTTCAGATAGTTAGGGGCATGTACGGATGAGCGGACGGCGTATTTATTGGTTGGATTTTTCTAAGCAACTTTCATGTAGAAAACATTTTCATCCGATTCCGGCTGAATTTATATGAATTTTTAAAGATTTAAACATTTTCGAAATTATTTAAATTTAAGAAATAAGAGAAAAGGAATATGGCGTCGGCATGACATGAGCGTGATGTCGGCGATCACGATCGCCTTGACCAGGTCAAACCGACCCGTGGGAGCTACGGGACCCCATGTCGGCCTCGTGGCAATAGTGGATTAATTTGACTAACGATACTAGTTGGGGTGTGGGCCCGTTATTGATGACAATTAGTGATTAAAACTAATTAACGAGATCAATTAATGTTTTATCTATTTATAAAACCTATTTACTTAGGCGGGGCCCACCCAATGATCTTTGGAGTGCGGCCCGTTAGTTTGACAAGTTTGAAATCAACATGTCAAAGGGCCTTTGGGCCCACCGGTCGATATTGGCGGTGCCACACAGGCATGTCGGACACCATTTGAAAGCTTGTGCTCAGATTATCGAGTGCAACAATCACTTGAATCGGTGGGGTTGATCTTCGGATGAGATAGTGATGTTTCTCCAAAGTCATTGCCACCAAGCTGCTAGAGCCGTGATGAACTTTAACATATCGGGGATAGATATGATGATCCTTGATATTCACGATGTTTGACACGAAAGTAGAAATCAAGAAGGAGCATCAATTGTTGATGGTTGGTGAAACCACTAGTTTCAAGAAGGGCAAGGGCAAGAAGGATACTTCATGAAGCGGCAAATCAGCTGCTGCTCTAGTGAAGAAACCCAAGGTTGAACCCAAACCGAGACTAAGTGCTTCTATAATAAGGGGAACAGCCACTGGAGCAGAATTACCCTAGATACTTGGTAGATGAGAAGGCTGGCAAGGTCGATAGAAGTATATTGGATATACATTATGTTAATGTGTACTTTACTAGTACTCCTAGTAGCACCAGGGTATTAAGATACCGGTTCGGTTGCTAAGTGTTAGTAACTCGAAATAAAAGCTACGGAATAAACGGAGACTAGCTAAAGGTGAGCTGACGATATGTGTTGGAAGTGTTTCCAAGTTTGATGTGATCAATTCCAAGTTTGATGTGATCAAACATCGCACTCTCCCTCTACCATCAAGATTAGTATTAAACCAGAATAATTGTCATTTGGTGTTTGCGTTGAGCATAGACATGATTGGATTATGGGGTGTTTGTTTCGAGGACTTATTGGTTTAGGGACTTAAAAAGTCCTATAAGTCCCATAAACCAAACACAAGGGACTTATTGGGACTTATTGTGGTGATTTGGGACTTATCAAATAAGACTCTCGGGAGGAGCTTATTGGGACTTATTCGCTCGAGGCTCGTTCCCTCGCCCGTCGCCGCCCGCCTCTCGCCCGTCGCCGCCCGCCTCGGTTCGCCGCCCGTCGCCGCCCGCCTCTCGCCCGTCGCCGCTCCGCCTCGGTTCGCCGCCCGTCGCCGCCCGCCTCTCGCCCGTCGCCGCCTCCTCGGTTCGCCGCCAGTCCTCGCCCGCCTCTCGCCCGTCGTCGCCCGTCGCCGCCCGCCTCGATTCGCCGCAGCGTCTCTGCCCGCCTCTCGCCCGTCGTCGCCCGCCTCGGTTCCCGCCCGTCGCCGCCCGCCTCGGTTCGTTCTGCCTCCGTTCGTTGAGCGTGCCTCCAATCGCAGGACAGCCCTCTCCTGAGCCTCGTTGCAGCGGTGCAACATGGACTTATAAGTCCACAGTAAACAAGCAGGTAGGGACTCGGGACTTATAAGTCTCTGTAAACAAGCAGGTAGGGACTTATGACTTATAAGTTGGGACTTAAAAAGTCCTAGGACTTATGAAACAAACAGGGCCTATGTCTATACATGTCTGATTTATTCATTTAAGGAGAATAATGGTTACTCTATTTATTTGAATAATACCTTCAAGGGTCTTGCACCTAAAGGAATGGTTTATTGAATCTCGATCATAGTAATACACATTTTCATGCCAAAAGATAGAAGATAGTAATGATGGTACCACTTACTTGTGCCTTTGCCATGTAAGTCATATTGGTATAAAAGCATGAAGAAGCTCCATGTTGATGGATCTTTGGACTCACTCGTTTTGAAAAGTTTGAGACATGCGAACCATGTCTATTGGTGTATCTGCATGAAGAAACTCCATGCAGGATGGATCGTTTGGACTCACTTGATTTTGAATCACTTGAGATATGCAAATCATACCACATGGGCAAAATAGTGAAAAGCCTCGGTTTGATAAGATGGAACAAGATAGCAACTTGTTGGAAGTAACACATTTTGATGTGTGCAGTCCAATGAGTCTTTGAGGCATCTGATGAATATCGTTATGTTCTTACTTCACGAGATGATTGAGTAGATGTTGAGTATATTTACTTGATGAAACACAAGTCTGAATTATTGAATGGTTCAAGTAATTTCAGAGTGAAGTTGAAGATCATTGTGACAAGAGGATAAAATGTCTATGATATGATCATAGAGATGAGTATCTGAGTTCTGAGTTTGGCACACAATCAAGACATTGTGGAAATTGTTTCACAATTAATACCACAGGAACACCATAGTGTGATGGTGTGTCGAACATCATAGTTGCACCCTATTAGATATGGTGCGTACCATGATGTCTCTTATCGAATTACCACTATCGTTCATGGGTTAGGCATTAGAGACAACCACATTCACTTTAAATAGGGCACCACGTAATTCCGTTGAGATGACACCGTATGAACTATGGTTTAGAGAAACCTAAGTTGTCGTTTCTTAAAAGTTTGGGGCTCGGCGCTTATGTGAAAAGTTTCATCGTGATAGCTCGAACCCAAAGCGGATAAATACATCTTCATAGGACACCCAAAACAGTTGGGTATACCTCCTATCTCAGATCCGGAAGCAAAAGTAATTGTTTCTAGAAGCGGGTCCTTTCTCGAGGAAAAGTTTCTCTCGAAAGAATTGAGTGGGAGGATGGCGGAGACTTGATGAGGTTATTGAACCATCACTTCAACTAGTGTGCAGCGGGACACGGGAAGTTGTTCTGTGGCGCCTACACCAATTGAAGTAGAAGCTTATGATAGTGATCATGAAGTTTCGGATCAAGTCACTACCGTACCTCGTAGGGTGACAAGGATGCGTACTACTTCATGTTGCTAGATGAACCTACGAGCTATGGAGAAGCGATGGTGGGCCCATATTCCGACAAATGGTTAGAAGCCATGAAATCCGAGATAGGATCCATGTATCAGAACAAAGCATGGACTTTGGTGGACTTGCCCGATAGGCAAGCCATTGAGATAAATGGATCTTTAAGAAGAAGATGGACGTGGTCGGTAATGTCACCGTCTATGAAGCTCGACTTGTGGCGAAGAGTTTTTTCAAGTTCAAGGAGTTGACTACGATGAGATTTTCTCATCCGTGGCGATGCTTAAGTCCGTCAGTCATATTAGCATTAGTTGCATTTATGAAATCTGGCGGATGGATGTCAAAGCGAGTTTTCTTACCGGTCTTCGTAAGGAAAGGTTGTATGTGATACAATAAGAAAGTTTTGTCGATCCTAAGGATGCTAAAAGGTATCTTGGCTCCGGCGATCCTTCTAAGGACTGGAGTAAGCATCTCGGAGTTGGAATATGCGCTTTGATGAGATGATCAAATATTTTGGGTTTATACAAAGTTTATGAGAAACTTGTATTTCCAAAGAAGTGAGTGGGAGCACTATAGAATTTCTGATAAGTATATGTTGTTGACATATTGTTGATCGAAATGATGTAGAATTCGGAAAGCATATAGGGTTATTTGAAAAGTGTTTTCAATAGAAAACCTGGATTAAGCTGCTTGAACATTGAGCATCAAGATCTATAAGGATAGATCAAAGCGGCTTAATGGTACTTTCAAATGAGCATATACCTTGACACGATCTTGAAGGTGTTCAAGATGGATCGATCAAGAAGGAGTTCTTGCACGAGATGTAAGGTGCGAAGTTAAGACTTAAAGCTCGATCCACGGCAGAATAGAGAAAAAGAGCGAAGATCGTCCCTATGCTTCAGACGTAGGCTCTACGGTATGCTATGTTGTGTACCTCTGCGAAGTGTGCCTTGCCATGAGTCGGTCAAGGGTACAAGAATGATCCATGAATGGATCATTGGACAGCGATCAAAATTTTCCTTGGAGTAAATAAGGACATGTTTCTCGATTATGGAGGTGATAAAGAGTTGGCGTAAAGGGTTACGTCGGTGCAAGCTTTAACACCTATCCGAGTGACTCTGAGTAGCAAACCGGATCGTATAGTGGAGCAACCACTTGGAATAGCTCCAAGTGGGCGTGGAAGCAGCGTTTACAATATGACCTAGAAATTTGCAAAGCACACACGGATCTGAAAGGTTCGAGACCGTTGACTAAAACCTCTCTCACAAGCAAAACATGATCAAACCTCGAGAACTCATTGAGTCTTAATCACATGATGATGTGAACTAGTTCTGAGACACTAGTAAACTCTTTGGATGTTGGTCACATGGCGATGTGACCTATCGATGTTAATCACATGGCGATGTGAACTAGATTATTGACTCTAGTGCAAGTGGGAGACTGTTGGAAATATGCCCTAGAGGCAATAATAAATTAGTTATTAGTATATTTCCTTGTTCATGATAATCGTTTATTATTAGTGCTATAATGTATTGAAAGGAAACTCGAGATACATGTGTTGGTACATAGACAACACCATGTCCTAGTAAGCCTCTAGTTGACTAGCTCGTTAATCAATAGATGGTTACGGTTTCCGACCATGGACATTGGATGTCATTGATACGGATCACATCATTAGGAGAATGATGTGATGGACAAGAACAATCCTAAGCCTAGCACAAAGATGCGTGGTTAGTATGCTAAAGCTTTTCTAATGTCAAGTATCATTTCCTTAGACCATGAGATTGTGCAACTCCTGGATACCGTAGGAATGATTTGGGTGTACCAAGCGTCTGGCTAACTGGGTGGCTATAAAGGTTCATTACGGTATCTCCAAAAGTATCTGTTGGGTTGGCACGAATCGAGGCTGGATTTGTCACTCCGGTTGACGGAGAGGTATCTCTGGGCCCACTCGGTAGGACATCATCATAATGTGCACATTGTGACCAAGGGGTTGATCACGGGATGATGTGTTCTGGAGCGAGTAAAGAGACTTGCCGATAGCGAGATTGAACAAGGTATCGGGATACCGCGATCGAATCTCGGGCAAGTACAATACCGCTAGACAAAGGGAATTGAATCACAGGATTGATTGAATCCTCGACATCGTGGTTCATCCGATGAGATCATCGTGGAACATGTAGAACCAACATGGGTATCCAGATCCGCTGTTGGTTATTGACGGAGAAACGTCTCGGTCATATGCGCATGGTTCCCGAACCGTGGAGTCTACACATAAGGTTCGGTGGCGCTAGAGTTGTTATGGGAAATAGTATGTGGTTACCAAAGGTTGTTGGTCGGATGTGATCCGGACATCACGAGGAGTTCGGAATGGTCGGCGGTGAAGATCGATATATTGGACGAAGGGTATTGGAGTCGAAGTGTTCAGAATTGACCGGGCTATGGCCGCATGACCGAAAGGTGTTTGGGAGCCCGGCAAGTGTTGGAGGGCCTCATGGGCCAAGGGAAGGGCAAACCAGCCCACTAAGGGGTGGTGCGCCCCTCCATTCCTCTCATGTAACCAGGGAGGTGGGGCGCCTCCCTAGGGCAGCCCCTTCCCGGCTTAGGGGCAAGTTTCCTGGGGTGGGGCGCCCAAACCCATCTAGGGTTTCCGTGTGGCGCCGCCCTCTCCCTAGGGAACCCTAGGCGCCTCCTCCACCCCTTACCCCTATATATAGTGAGGAGAGAGGGCAGCAAAACCCTTCCCTGGCGCCCCTCCCTCCTCAACACTTCCTCCTCCTCCGTAGTGCTTGGCGAGCTGCTGGGAGAACCACGAGCTCCATCACCACCACGCGATCGTGTTGTGGGTTTCCCTCAACTTCTCCTCTCCCTTGCTGGATCAAGAAGGAGAGGCGTCCCGGAGCTATCGTGTGTTGAGCAGCGGAGGTGCCGTCCGTTCGGCGCTAGGATCATCGGTGATTTGGATCCGGCAGTCTGACTCCATCAACCCGTTCTCTTGAGCAGCTTCGCTTAGCGATCTACAAGGGTATGTAGATGCACTCTCCTTCCCTCGTTGCTGGTTTCTCCATAGATAGATCTTGGTGACACGTAGGAAAATTTTGAATTTCTGCTACGTTCCCCAACAACTGCCGCCTTGGTCACATTGGTGTCAAGCGCATGAAGAAGCTCCATGCCGATGGACTTTTAGAGTCTCTCGATTATGAATCATTTGACACATGCGAACCATGCCTTATGGGCAAAATGACCAGGACTCCGTTCTCGGAACAATGGGCGAGCAACCAACTTTTGGAAATCATACATACCGATGTGTGCGGTCCAATGGCGTTGAGGCTCTGGAAGGATATCGTTATGTTCTCACTCTCAGCGATGACTTGAGTAGATATGGGTATGTCTACTTGATGAAACACAAGTCGAGACCTTTGAAAAGTTCAAGGAATTTCAGAATGAGGTGGAGAATCAACGTGACCGAAAAATAAAGTTAAATGCGATCAGATCTTGGAAGAGAATATTTAAGTCACGAATTTGGTACACTTAAGGAAATGTGGAATCGTTTCACAACTCCGCCGCTGGAACACCTCGGTAGCGGTGTGTCCGAGCGTCGTAGTCGCACTCTATTGGATATGTGCGATCTATGATGTCTCTTCTTGATTTACGCTATCATTTTGGGGATACGCTCTAGAGACAGCTACATTCACTTTAAATAGGGCACCGTCTAAATCCGTTGATCGACACCGTATGAATTATGGTTTGGGAATAAACCTAGTATCGTTTCTAAAAGTTTGGGGATCGATGCTTATGTCAAGAAACTTCAACTGAAAAGCTCGAACCCAAGTCGGAAAATGCATATTCATAGGATACCCTAAGGAAACCATTGGGTATACCTTCTACCTTAGATCCAAAGGCAAGATCTTTGTTGCCAGAGCGGATCCTTTCTAGAAAAGGAGTTTCTCTCGAAAGGAGTAAGTGGGAGGAAAGTAGAACTTCGATGAAGTACTACCTCTTGAACCGGAAAGTAGTGTAGCTCGGAAAATGTTCTGTGGTGCCTACACCATTGGAGAGGAAATTAATGATGATGATCAAGGTACTTGGATCAAGTTGCTACTTGAACCGTGGAGTCCACAAGGACACATTCCACACCAGAATGGTATGGCAACCCTGTCACGGAAATCATGTTGTTAAACAACGGCGAACCTTGAACTATGAAGAAGCGATGGCGGGCCTAGATTCCAACAAATGGCTTGAAGCCATGCAATCTGAGATAGGATCCATGTATGAAAACAAAGTATGGACTTTGACAGACTTGCCGATGATCGGCGATAGAAAACAAATGGATCTTTAAGAAGAAGGCGGACGCGGATGGTAATGTTACCATCTATAAAGCTCGACTTGTCTCTAAGGGTTATCATAAAGTTCAAGGGTTGACTACGATGAGACTTTCTCTCCCGTGCGAAGCTAAAGTCCGTCCGAATCATGTTAGCAATTGCCGCATACTATGATTATGAGATATGGCAAATGGACGTCAAAAGCGGCATTCCTTACGGTTATCTTAAGGAAGAAGCTGTATATGATGCAGCGGAAGGTTTTATCGACCCTAAGAATGCTAACAAGGTATGCAAGCTCCAGCGATCCATTTATGGGCTGGTGCAAGCATCTCGGAGTTGGAACATTCGCTTTGATGAGATGATCAAAGCGTTTGGGTTTATCTGAGACTTATGGAGAAGCATGCGTTTACAAGAAAGTGAGTGGGAGCTCGTGGCATTTCTCATATTATATGTAGATGACATACTTTTGATGGGAAATGATATAGAACTTTTGGACAACATTAAGGCCTACTTGAATAAGAGTTTTTCAATGAAGGACCTTGGAGAAGCTGCTTATATATTAGGCATCAAGATCTATAGAGATAGATCGAGGCGCCTCATAGCTCTTTCAAAAGCACATACCTTGATAAGATATTGAAGAAGTTCAATATGGATCAGTCTAAGAAGGGGTTCTTTCCTGTCTTTGCAAGGTGTGAAATTGAGCTCGGCTCAATGTCCGACCACGCGCGAAGATATAGAAGAGATGAGTGTCATCCCTATGCCTCACCATAGGATCTATTATGTATGCCATGGTGTGTACCAGACCTGATGTAAACCTTGCCGTAAGTTTGGTAGGAAGGTACCAAAGTAATCCCGACAAGGAACCTTTGGATAGGACTAAGGACATGTTTCTCGTTTATGGAGGTGATGAAGAGCTCGTCGTAAAGGGTTACGTCGCGCTAGCTTGACACAGATCTGGATGACTCTAAGTCACAAACCGGATCGTGTATATGTTGAATTGTGGAGCGATAGGCTGGTGCAGTGCAAGCAGGCGTCGTGGCAGGATCTACATGTGAAGCGGAGTACATGGCAGCCTCGGAGGCAGCGCATGAAGCAATTTGGGTGAAGGAGTTCATCACCGACCTAGAGTCATACCCAATGCGTTGGGGCCGATCAAACTCTTACGTGACAACCTTGGAGCTATTGCACTTGCCAAGGAGCCGGGTTTCACAAGAAGACCGAGCACATCAAGCGTCGCTTCAACTCCATTCGTGAAAATGTTCAAGATGGAGACATAGAAATTTGCAAAGTGCATACGGATCTGAATGTCGCAGATCCGTTGACTAAACCTCTTCGCGAGCAAAACATGATCAACACCAGAACTCTATGGGTGTTCGATTCATCACAATGTAACTAGATTATTGACTCTAGTGCAAGTGGGAGACTGTTGGAAATATGCCCTAGAGGCAATAATAAAAGGATTATTATTATATTTCCTTGTTCATGATAATTGTCTTTTTTCATGCTATAATTGTATTATCCGAAAATCGTAATACGTGTGAATACATAGACTACAACATGTCCCTAGTGAGCCTCTAGTTGACTAGCTCGTTGATCAATAGATAGTCATGGTTTCGACTATGGACATAGGATGTCATTGATAACGAGATCACATCATTAGGAGAATGATGTGATGGACAAGACAATCCTAAGCATAGCACAAGATCGTGTAGTTCGTTTGCTAGAGCTTTTCCAATGTCAAGTATCCTTTCCTTAGACCATGAGATCGTGTAACTCCGGATACCGTAGGAGTGCTTTGGGTGTACCAAGCGTCCTGGCAGTACTGGGTGACTATAAAGGTATACTACGGTATCTCGAAAGTGTCTGCTGGGTTGACACGGATCGAGACTAGCATTTGTCACTCCGTTATGGCGGAGAGGTATCTCTGGGCCCTTTCGGTAATGCATCATCATAATGAGCTCAAAGTGATCAAGTGTTTGGTCACGGGATCATGCATTACTGATGCAGTAAAGTGACTTGCGATAGCGAGATTGAGCGAGGTATTGGGATACCGACGATCGAATCTCGGGCTAATAACGTACCGATTGACAAAGGAATTGTATCTGAGGTTGCTTGAATCCTCGACATCGTGGTTCATCCGATGAGATCATCGTGGAACATGTAAGAGCCAACATGGGTATCGAGATCCGCTGTTGGTTATTGGCGAGAGAGCTGTCTCGGTCATATCGCATTATTCGAACCCGTAGGGTCTACGATTAAGGTTCGGTGGCCTTAGGGTTATTAGGAAGACTTGTATGTGATTACGAATGTTGTTGAGTCCGGATAAGATCCCGTATGTCACGAGGAGTTCGGAATGGTCGGAGGTGAAGATTATATATGGGAAGTTGTCATACGGTCAGGAAAGTTTGAGGGGCATATCGGTGTATTATCGGGGCCCAGGAGGGTTCGGGGGTCCACGGGAGGGCACCTCTCTCGGAGGGACTCATGGGCTGTAGTGGGCAGGAACCAGCCCCTCATGGGCTGGCGCATCCCCCTTGGGCCCATGCACCTAGGGTTGGGGAAACCCTAGTGGGGCGCCCCCCTTGGCAGGGGGCAAGCCCCTCCCTTGGCCGCCGCCCCCTCTAGATCTCATCTAGAGGGGCGCCCTTCCCTTCCCTATAAATAGAGGGGTGAGGGAGGGCTGCACACAACATCAAGGCGCAGCCCTCCCTCCCAACACCTCTTCTCCTCCGCGTGAGCTTGGCGAAAGCCCTGCTGGGAGCTGCCACTCCATCACCACCACGCCGTCGTCTCTGTTGGAGCCTTCTTCCTCAACCTCTCCCTCCTCCTTGCTTTGGATCAAGGTGCAGGAGGCGTCATCCTCTCCGTACATGTGTGTGAGCAGCGGAGGTGCTGTCCGTTTGGCACTTGGTCATCGGTGATTTGGATCACGGCAGTCCGACTCCCTCAACCCGTTCTCTTGAGCGCTTCGCTCATGATCTACAAAGGTATGTAGATGCACTCCTATCACTCGTTGCTCGATGAACTCATAGATGGATTTTGGTGAAACCGTAGGAAAATTTTTATTTTCTGCAGCGTTCCCCAACACTAGCATCTTCTTGAAACCACCATCTTGCGACAGGGAGGGAGTAAGTAGCATAACTAAAGTAGTAGTAGTGTTATCAACCTCAGCGGAGATCCTTTCTTGACTCCCTGCGAGAAAGCAATCCCGAGCCATAATATCCGATTATCATCACAATCCAATTCTCATCACAAGTATCCGAGTTCTAGTTGTATCGATCGGGATACAACTCCAAGTGTCCTTTACCGTAGGGACAGGCTATCGATAGATGTTTTCTTCCCTGCGAGGGTGCACCAACTTACCCTGCCTCGATTAACTCGGCGGACACACTTTCTGGGTCATGCGGCCTCGACCAAACAATCGATGCAACCCGACCTAGGCTTAATAGAGGTCTACGCCGGCTAAACCTATGCCCCAGTGTCATGGGCCATCTCCCAGAACTCACGCATGTTGCGTCTGTGACGGTGGCAGAACCTAGCTACCTCCTTTAAAAAGTAAGGTGCTTACCAGTCCAACCCGGGCCTTCTCGATTATGAGCGTCTATTAAGCCGGTGATGCATACGGTGCGAAGCCATACTATGCCCGTGATCGTTAATGCTATCGGGCGAGGCCCTCGGATCAAATAGCCAAAGCGTAGTGGATTAGGAGCACATGGTAACAAGCGAGACTCACGAAGATGTGACCCCGTTGCCCGTCCGAGGACTTGCGGCAAGGGCTAGGAATGCCCGGCCACACCTCGTAATTATCTCGCGGGCACCCTCCAGGTCAACCCGTCTCCACATCACTCGCGGGTACCCCTCAGGGTCGACCCCCCTTAGCAAGTAGCAGTGGTAAAGTCCAAGTATCCGTGTGTCCAAACATCAAGGGGAAAACCCGAGGAATCACCCCCGGCGAATTCCACTCGATGTAATCATCAAGGTGAACGTAAGAGGGACCACCCTCGAGGTTCACACTTTAGGGAGTTGCAGACAGAGTCATAGCGGAAGTGGTTAAGGAGAAATCACCCTCGATGACCACGACCGAATAGCTACTACTGAGGGTTAACATCGGAAGTCTTTGAAGAGGTCTCACCCTCGGCACTTTCGATAGTAACCCGATAGTGTCGAGCAACTAAGGGTAAAGTGATGTGCGGTGTGGGGCCTAGTCTTGATCCGTTGATCGGGTCTTCGATGATGAAGCGGGGGCAACAAGGACAAGGTGGGGTCAGCGATGGATCACTAACCAACCTATACTAAGTAGTTTAGGATAGCGGTAAGGTACAATAGCGGTAGAAAAGCGAGGCTATGCATCGAATAGGAGCAAACAATAACGAGTAGCAAAATCTAATGCAAACATGACAGAATGGAATGTGCGATATCGAGATGATCAAAGGGGGCTTGCACGGTTGCTCACAGCAAGCGAGGTCGTCGTCGGCGTGAGTCGATCACGAGGCAACATCCGTCTCGGGATCTATCGGAGAAGAGGGGAAGAAATAGTAAATATAAAGCAAACATAGCATCACAAAGCATAACGTGGCAAGATGATGTGCGGGTGTGACCTAACGTATGGCTACATGATATAGGTGAAGGGGAAGTCAGCAGGAATGTTTTCCGGTTCGGACTATGTCGGACAAATGACGAGGAGGAAAGTTCCATGTTCAGATAGTTAGGGGCATGTGACGGATGAGCGGACGCGTATTAAATGAGTTGGATTTTCTAAGCAACTTTCATGTAGAAAACATTTTCATCGATTCTGGCTGAATTTATATGAATTTTAAAAGATTTAAACATTTTGAAATTATTTAAATTAACAGAAATAACGAGAAAAGAATATGGCGTCGGCATGACATGAGCGTGATGTCGGCGATCAGCGATCGCCTTGACCAGGTCAAACCTGACCGGTGGGGCTCACGGGACCCACATGTCGGCCTCGTGGCTTAATAGTGGATTAATTTGACTAACGATACTAGTTGAGGGTGTGGGCCCGTTATTGATGACTAATTAGTGATTAAAACTAATTAACAGATCAATTAATGTTTTATCTATTTATAAAACCTATTTACTTAGGCGGGGCCCACATGTCGATGGTCTTGGAGTGCGGCCACGTTAGTGTTGACAAGTTGACCCAAGTCAACATGTCAAAGGGCCTTTGGGCCCACCGATCGATAATTGACGGTGCCACACAGGCATACGTCGGACACCATTTGGAAGCTATGGAGTTGACTCGGTGAGTCAAGCGGGCTGCTCGGGAGGGGGTTGCGGGG
>JAHIAM010002851.1:0-40516 GCA_021605205.1 Aegilops longissima
TGGTTGGAAAATCACATGTGTGTCCTTGGGTGAATTTCTAGGTCCCATGCAAGAAATGGGAATAAAATTCAAACATCTGGGCATCGTGGCTCGTCTGAAAAGATTAAGAAACTTGGTTTTTTAATTCCTGTAAATCCAAAACACGTCTGAAAATCATGAAACTTGGCATGGTGTCATGACATGGCACCAACATGTTGTGGTACTTTTCTGTCCGATTTGCGAAGGCGCACACATTAAAATTCAACAAAGTCATTTTGGAACAATTGCTGTCACGTTACAAATCGGAAACACAAGTATTATTGAAACCGTGGGCGTTCTACTTACCAATTATGTGCCGCCACGCGTCCCCTTTTTTTATTGGCTAGGAGGTGCCGTGCGGGGTAGCTATTTGAGTACGGGAGGTGTGCGATCGGACCCCTGCGCGTGCTTATCAGGAGGAAAGCCCTTTGACCTCTACCCGCCGCGCACCTCCCTCCCAATGTATCCATTAATGGCGCCCAAGCCCCTGTTCTACGGCGTGGCTATATGTCTCACTGGACTGAAATTTAAGAGAGAGAAATGAAAATATGAAAAGAAAGTTTTGCATGGATCTTGATGTAAGATCCGATGGACCTATATAGCATCGACTGTGACTTATAGCAAGCATGATTAATATAAGGACGATGACAGTGGATAATAATTGTCTTATATATTTAGGAACATAATTTTAAAAAGCCAAATGCGGCAACGCCCGAAATACACAAGGGCAAAAGAAGAAGGAAGACAACAATTTGGCTCGCTGATATCTACTTTCTTGATGCGTTGCTGCACGCCGCGGGAACTAGTCTCCGCGGCGAGCAGCGATGAGCTCTTTCTTGTCCTCAAGATGCTGCTTGAGAGCATCCACGGATTCCTCCACCAGCCTTCTGTGCTCGATGCGCAGCATGGCATTCTCGTCCATAAGTTTCTCGACGATGACGCCGGTCCTCTTCAACAAGGCAGTGGTCTCCTCCTGCTGCTCCGCATTTTCGACGATCTTCGCCCTTAGTAGGTAGCGCTCGGCCAGGAGCTTCACATTGCTCTCATTTAGTTGTCGGATGACGCCGATAGCCTGTTCAAAAGAGGCTTTCATGTCCTCTTGCAACCTGCCCAGCCGAAGATCTGATCCATCTGGCTATGGACGATCGCATGCATGCGCCTGTAAGAGTCCTCGCCTGCTCGTGAGACATTTTCCCAGGCCTCCGCGGCGCGGGAGGACATCTCTGCTGCATTCGCGGCGCAGCGGGACGTCTCTTCTGCTTCTAAGGCGCGGCCGGACCAGTCTGCTGCATCGACGGCGTGGCGGGACCTTCGTGCTGCTTCGGCAGCGCGGTGGGACCTCTGTGCTGCTACGGCCGCGCGGCGGGACATGCCGGCTGCGATTGCGGCGAGGCGGGACATATCTTGTGCTTCCGCTTCCATGCTCGCATCTCCCTGGTGGCAATCTCTCGACCCAGAACTCACGCTGGCCATGGCAGAAGCAAGGGAACGATGATGAATGACTTGTTTCTTTTTGTGGATGAGGAGTTGAGGAGGAATGTGCAGTCATCTTGGAGTAGTAGTATTTATAACCGAGTACTAGTACGCTCCTAAGTTGGAAACCATTTAGGTTTTGATCGGTGTGAACAGGTTTGCAATTTGGAATGTGATGGGATGCAGGGTCAAAATTTATTGACGGTTATAAGTGTGGCACTATTCCCGGAAGGCGTAACGTGGGCACGTACCCCTTCTCGGCCGCGTACGTGGCGTTTGCACCATAGGGTGCACCACAATAGGCAATGTCAGCACACATCTTGTTCCAACAACTGTGCGCGCTCATTATTATCATCGCACACACTTCTTTTAATTAGAATGTGTGTGCCCGTCTAGCGCACACACGTTGATCTATCTAACTGTTTTAGTTTGTTGTGGCTAATCGCAAACAGTTCATCCGTGTGAAGTGTATGCCATCAATCGCAGACACTTTGATCTGGTTAACCCGTTTCTGTTTTGTTGCCTAATCGCAAATAGTTAATCCTTCTGAAGCGTATGCCCTCAATCGCACACACCTTTATCTAGCTGCCCATTTCAATTGTTCCTCCTCATCACAAACAGTTCATCTAAGTGACTGATGTCTACTACACAACCTTCTTCTTGTAGACGTTGTTGGGCCTCCAAGTGCAGAGCTTTGTAGGACAGTAGCAAATTTCCCTCAAGTGGATGACCTAAGGTTTATCAATCCGTGGGAGGCGTAGGATGAAGATGGTCTCTCTCAAACAACCCTGCAATCAAATAACAAAGAGTCTCTTGTGTCCCCAACACACCCAATACAATGGTAAATTGTATAGGTGCACTAGTTCGGCGAAGAGATGGTGATACAAGTGCAATATGGATGGTAGATATAGGTTTTTGTAATCTGAAAATATAAAAACAACAAGGTAACTAATGATAAAAGTGAGCGTAAATGGTATTGCGATGAGTTGAAACAAGGCCTAGGGTTCATACTTTCACTAGTGCAAGTTCTCTCAACAATAATAACATAGTTGGATCATATAACTATCCCTCAACATGCAACAAGATTCACTCCAAAGTCACTAATAGCGGAGAACAAACAAAGAGAATATGGTAGGGTACGAAACCACCTCAAAGTTATTCTTTCCAATCAATCCCTTGGCCTATTCCTGTAAGTGTCACAAACAGCCCTAGAGTTCGTACTAGAATAACACCTTAAGACACAAATCAACCAAAACCCTAATGTCACCTAGATACTCCAATGTCACCTCAAGTATCCGTGGGTATGATTATACGATATGCATCACACAATCTCAGATTCATCTATTCAACCAACACATAGAACCTCAAAGAGCGCCCCAAAGTTTCTACCGGAGAATCAAGACGAAAACGTGTGTCAACCCCTATGCATAGGTTCATGGGCGGAACCCGCAAGTTGATCACCAAAACATACATCAAGTGAATCACGTGATATCCCATTGTCACCACAGATACGCACGACAATACATACATCAAGTGTTCTCAAATCATTAAAGACTCAATCCGATAAGATAACTTCAAAGGGAAAACTCAATCCATTACAAGAGAGTAGAGGGGGAGAAGCAACACAAGATCCAACTATAATAGCAAAGCTCGCGATACATCAAGATCGTGCCAAATCAAGAAAACGAGAGAGAGAGAGATCAAACACATAGCTACTGGTACATACCCTCAGCCCCGAGGGTGAACTACTCCCTCCTCATCATGGAGAACCGCCACCATGGCGTGACTTGTATCATAAGGTAGATTTGACTAGTCACCGAGCCGGACACTGTTTATAAGACGGTCGGGACTCTGTAAGCCGCAGGGCGTCAACCTGTGTATATAAGGGGACGACCTGCAGCGGCTTAGGGCAGGAAACAACTCATCGAGAGCCGGGCATAGCGTATCTCGCTCCCTGGTCATCGAAACATCAAGCAATACCAACCCAACTAGACGTAGGCCTTCCTTCACCGCAAGGGGCTGAACTAGTATAAACCTCTCGTGTCCTTTGTCCCGATTAACCCCTTTAAGCTTCCTAGTTGTGATGGCTCCACGACTAAGTCCTTGCAAGAGGACATCTGCCGTGACAATTCCACGACAATTGGCGCCCACCGTGGGGCTAACGCATGGTGGATTTGAGTTCTTGAAGGGCAGCTTCGAAGGGCTCAAGGGATACGCAGTGGGCCGGATGACCAAGAGTCGTCGCGGCAAGATCTACATCGACAACAAAGGCTGGGGCCCCGACGCCGACTCAATTGAGTATGGGTACCGGGTCCCCTTTGGCGGAATCCACGTCTTCATCGGCTGGATCGGTGAGCCGGGCCCTGAGCCGGACAAATGCACCGACCTCGTCGAGACGGCTCAGCGTGCGAGACCCGCCCGAGCTCAACCTGTCATGAAGCGTGCCTTCGTGGGCTGCGTCCACGGAGAAGAACTTCCTGAAGGATCTAAAGATGGTGGTGAGACGGCCATCCCCTCGGATGATGATTCGTCCACCGGTTCAACAGATTCTTTATATCAAGTCCAAGAGGGTATGCTAGGGGGCTGTTCTGACGGCTCTAGCACTCCGGATTTCAATGAGCCGCCAAGCTGGGCGGGGGTCTTCATGGCTGGAACTCAACCTGGTCAAAACTCGACGGCTGCAACAGCAATAACGTCCGGGTCAGGAGCGGCAGGGGCAGGAGGCCCTGTGCGCCTGCCGACTCAGGTGCTGATGGATCTTATGGACAAGCTAACGACCCTGTTAACCGCCACGGTTATTCCTGCAAATCAAGATGAGCATAACGCGGAGGTGGCGAAGGTGCATGAGGAGATAGCCCGGGCCAAGGAGGCCTTGGCAGCTGAGGACACCAGGTTAGCTACAGAGCGGGCGGCTTTGGTCGCGCAGGCGCAACAACTCCAGTCAGAGGCTTTCCAGCTTAATATGAGCCTGAACGCATCTAATGAGGTGATGAGGAGGAGACATTAGAAAACCCAATCCCGGTTGCCTCCGGTTTATGACCCTCAGAACCTTTTCGCGACACCCGGTGCCGGCCCTAGTAACCCGCCCGGAGCAAATCAGTTCACGCCAGCCGGCGCGGGGGTGCCGGCTCAGCTCCAAGAGATGGCACCTCCGCATGGGAGTATGGCCCTGCCCCATTTTGTACCAATACCACCGGGTCACTTCTCTAACCCCATGGAGAACTTGATAGCAGCATCGGCATGTTTGGCGGCTCTCCCAGTGGATGGTGATGATCTCGACAATGTGGAGACCCGGAGGTCGAGATCTTATTCGAGACGGCCTGGCGCAACAAGAGACCTATTCTTACAGCCAAACATGATTCATTCAACTCCTCCGCCTTTGGCTAGCACCGCCTCGTCAAAATCGGAGTCCGAAGTTACAAAGCAGCACATGGAGTCGAAGCTTTGTCAAGCAACGCCCAGCGTCAGAACGGTCGGTGGCTATAACCCGGTGCAAGACCGAATACGTCAGGAGGACGAGCGGGCGGCTCAGCTAGCGGCTCAGCAGGTAGCATATCAAGACCTCCCAGAGTATCCGACGACTTCTGTTGGAGCGGGAGTGGCTACCAGAACTGGCGGTGTTCCTTGTTTGGTGCCGGATCTGCGGGATGTACGTCTACCCAAGGATTTCAAGGGACCTCGAAAGGTGCCGAATTACATGGCCGACTTACAGCCCTGAGCGTGGATCGAAAGTTACGAGATGGCCATGGAGTTACTGGAGGTCAGCGACGCAGCGATGGCTAAGTACTTCACCATGATGTTAGACGGAACGGCCCGATCTTGGTTAAAGGGTTTGCCACCCAACTCCATCAGTTCATGGGCAGAGCTAAAGGCCCGGTTTATCCAGAACTTCAAGGACACTTGCAAGCAATCTATGTCTATTATGGACTTGACCAATTGTAAGCAGGAGGAGGGTGAATCCACAACTCATTGGGTGCGCCGGGTGAAGGAAATAATACATTCGTCCGATAAGATGGATGCCGGCTCTGCAGTCCTCATGTTGGAAAAGAATTGCCGTTTTGAGCCGCTGAGGCAGAAACTGGGGCGCCTTAAGCGTGATTGCAACGATATGGGTATGCTGATGGCGGCTTTAGTCAAGTATGCCGATTCTGATAGTACCAAGGATCCCGCGTCTGATGACGAAAAGACAGGGAAGGGAAAGAAGAACGACAATGGAAAGGGTCTGCAGCATAACCCGGTAAATCAAGGAGGCAACAAGCGCAAGGCGGAGGGTAACCCAGAGTTCGTGGCCAATGGCAATGCACAGGGTAACAATCAGAGACGTAAGGGAAAACCGCCCCCTCGATCTGGCGGGTCAGGTCCGTCTCTTGAGCAGCTTCTCAATGAGCCTTGTCCGAGACACGGTACTCGGGAACGACCCGCCACCCATTTATGGAAAGATTGCACGATCATGAAGGCTTTCAAGAATTCCAACATGTTTGATGGCAATCATGGATCGGGCGGCGGTTCAGGAGCCGGCAGCTTTCATGGCCCGGGCGGCGGTTCAAGTTCCGGCTTTTAGGGAAATCAAGGCGGCTACAATCAACAGTAGTCTGGTCAAGGGGGACAGCAGCAGTAGTAGTCAGGTTATCAAAGCCACCCAAAGCAGCTGAATGGTGGGCGGTACCATGTGTTTACTACTAATTTATGCAAACGTGACCAGAAGGTTCATAAGAGTGCCGTGAATTCTGTTGAGCCGGCGGTTCCGCGTTATTTTAGGTGGTCAGAGCAGCCCATTATATGGAGCAGGAAGATCACCCCCTCCGGGTTGATAATCCGGGTCAGTTGGCCTTGGTGGTAGCACCTCAGGTTGGTGGATATAAATTCACTAAGGTACTCATGGACGGAGGAAGCAGCATCAATATTCTCTATTATGAGACCTTTCGCCGCATGGGTTGACTGATAAGGACTTGAGAACGTCCAACACTGTCTTTCATGGAGTGGTGTCTGGTAAGTCGGTGTACCCAGTTGGCAAGATTGAGCTGGAAGTGGCCTTGGAGATGAATATGATTCCAGAGCTGAGAAATTGACGTTTGAGGTAGTCAAAATCAAGAGCCCGTATCATGCTCTGTTTGGACGGCCGGCTTATGCTAAGTTCATGGCGCAACCGTGTTATGTTTATCTGCAGCTCAAGATGCCGGGTCACAAGGGCACCATCACTGTACATGGGAGTCGAAAGGAAGCCTTGGAATGTGAGGAAGGTGATGCGGCTTATGCTGAGTCTGTTTGTGCAGCCGAGGAGCTGAAGTTTTATCAGAATAATGTTGACCCGGCAGATATGACTTCTTTAAAGAAGCCGACTACAGAGCATGACCCGACATTGATGTTTAAATCGTCCGCTGAAACAAAGCTTATTGACTTTACTCCAGGCGACTCTTCCAAGCAGTTCAGCATCAGTGCCAACTTGCATCCTAAATAGGAAAGCGCGCTCATCGAGTTCATCCGTGAGAACCGGGACATCTTTGCATGGAAACCTTCTGACATGCCGGGTGTTCCGAGGGAACTCGCTAAGCACACTCTTAGTATTGATCCAAAGTATAAGCCAGTCAGGCAATTTCTTCGATGTTTCAATGAGGAAAGACGGAAAGCTATTGGGGAAGAGGTCGCTCGGCTCTTAGCGGCTGGGTTCATTGTGGAAGTCTTTCACCCAGAGTGGTTGGCTGGTGCTAGTAGTCAAGAAGAATGGCACTTGGCGGATGTGTGTGGATTACACGGACTTAAATAAGGCTCGTCCGGCTGATCCCTTTGCCCTCCCCGTATTGATCAGATCATCGATGCTACGGCGGGTTGCGGCGCTTGAGTTTTTGGATGCTTACTCGGCTATCATCGATCAAAATGGCGATTAAGGACCAGGAGAAGACGGCTTTCATCACTCCGTTTGGAGCCTTTTGCAATGTATCTATGCCATTTGGGCTCAAGAGTGCCCAGGCGACTTATCAAAGATGTGTACAAAATTGTCTCCACAGTCAAATTGGGCGCAATGTTCACGCTTATGTGGATGACATTGTGGTGAAGTCTAGGGAGAAGGAAACCTTGATATCTGATTTAAAGGAGACCTTTGATAATCTCTGGGTTTATAAGATGATGCTTAACCAGGACAAGTGTGTATTTGGTGTACCTGCAGGCAAGCTTATGGGTTTCCTGGTCTCAAACAGAGGCATTGAAGCTAACCCGGAGAAGATAAAGGAGATGACCTCATTGGCCAAACCGGCGTGCATCAACGATGTTCAATGACTGGCGGGTCGTGTTGCCGCTTTAAGCCGGATCATAAGCCGGTTAGGCGAGAAGGCCCTGCCGCTATATCAGATGATGAAGAAAACGGATGCTTTCGTCTGGAGTGACGCTGCTGACGCTGCCTTTAAGGATTTGAAGAGACAGTTATCTGAGCCGCCGGTCCTTGCGGCTCCCATTGATAGAGAGCCATTGCTGTTATATGTGGCTGCTAACGCCCGAGCCGTCAGTGTGGCCATTGTGGTGGAGCGCAAGGAGGCTGGCAAGGATCATCCGGTTCAACGGCCGGTTTACTACATCAGTGAGGTGCTCATTGAGTCCAAGCAAAGGTATCCACATTGGCAGAAACTTGTTTATGGGGTGTTTATGGCAAGCCGGAAGCTGAAGCAGTATTTCCAAGGTCATCCTATAACTGTGGTAAGCTCTGCCCCCTTGGGAGACATCATCTAGAACAGGGAAGCCACAGGGCGAGTCGCCAAGTGGGCCATTGAGCTTGGGCCTCATGGTTTGAAGTACATGTCACGCACAACTATTAAGTCTCAAGCCTTGGTGGACTTTATCAATGATTGGACAGAATTACAGGCACCTGAGGAGAAGCCAGATAACACATATTGGACTATTCACTTTGATGGGTCCAGGCAGTTGGAGGGCTCGGGGGCTGGAGTCGTTTTAACTTCCCCCCGAGGTGAAAAATTTTGTTATGTGCTCCGGCTTATGTTTCCATGTACTAACAACGCAGCTGAGTATGCGGCTTTACTCCATGGTCTCCGGATGGCTAAAGAGATGAATTTGAGCTAGGTAAGGTGCTTAGGCGACTCAGACCTTGTTGCTCAACAGGTGTCAGGCACATGGGACTCCAAGGATCCTCTGATGGCGGCTTATCGTCGTGAGGTTGATGTGGTGGCTGGACACTTCAAGGGTTATCAAGTGGAGCACATTGATCGGAGGAAGAATGAGGCGGCTGATGCTTTGAGCCGGCTGGGGTCTCAGCGTAAGCCGATGCCGCCTAATACCTTCCTTGAGGTTTTGCATAACCCTTCTGTCAAAGTGCCTACAGAGGAAGAGTTAGCAGTGCCAGACCCGGAGGCACAGCTGGTGGCAGCTCTTCACACTATCCCAGATTGGACAGTCCATATTTGGCCTATATGACCCGGGGAGAGTTGCGTGAGGACGAGACCTTGGCGAGGCAAATCATCAGGCGGTCCAAATCTATGACAATTGTTCATGGAGAATTGCATCACCGCAGCGTTACTGGGGCGTTTCAATGTTGTGTGTCGCCTGCGGAGGGTCAGGAGATACTTCGTGAGATTCATGAAGGAGATTGTGGTCATCATGCCGGCTCAAAATCTCTGGTGGCCAAGGCTTTCCGTCATGGTTTCTATTGGCTGACGGCTCATGCTAATGCGAAGGATCTGGTCAGCAGATGTGACGGATGTCAAAAATTCTCACGACGAGCTCATGTGTTAGCTCAAGAATTGAGGATGATTCCAATTACTTAGCCGTTTGCAGTCTGGGGGCTTGACATGGTTGGACCTTTCAAAAGGTCTAAGGATAAGAAAATACACCTTTTGGTGGCAGACGATAAATTCACCAAGTGGGTTGAGGCAGAGCCGGTCAGTAAGTGTGATGCAGCCACGGCGGTTCAGTTCATGAAAAAGGTGATTTTTCGTTTTGGCTTTCCACACAACATCATAACTGATAATGGTACTAATCTCTCCAATGGTGCCATGGAAGAGTTCTGTCAACGAGAACATATCCGGCTTGACGTTTCGGCTGTTGCTCATCCTCAATCTAATGGTCAAGCAGAGAGAGCTAATCAAGAGATATTGAAGGGTATCAAACCCCGGCTCTTGGTCCCCTTAGAGCGAACTCCGGGTTGTTGGGTGGAGGAGCTACCCTCTCTGCTATGGAGTATCAACACAACGCCTAACAGATCTACAGGTTATACACCTTTCTTCATGGTGTACGGAGCAGAGGCAGTTCTGCCAAGTGACATCCGACATGACTCGCCCCGAGTGGCGGCTTACGTTGAGGCTGATAATGAAAAGGCTCTTCAGGATGCACTTGACTTGTTAGATGAGGAGCGAGACTTGGCAATAGCCCGCTCGGCGAAATACCAGCAAGACCTGCGCCGCTATCATAGCCGCCGGGTTAGAAGCAGAGCCTTTCAGGAAGGCGACTTAGTGCTCCGGCTCATTCAGGATCAATCTGATATGCACAAGCTATCCCCTCCTTGGGAAGGACCCTTTGTGGTCAGTAAAAATCTGAACAACGGGTCATACTACCTCATCGATGTTCGAGAGCACAAAGACTCACGTAAGTCGGAGGAAGAGACCCGCCGGCCGTGGAACATAGCTCATCTTCGGCCTTACTATACTTGAGCCTTTTTAGGCAATGTATATATTATATAAAGCAGTAAAGCAGGACCTCTTTTCTTTTCACCCTCAAAGGTTTATATATTTTCTTTACCAGGTGGTGGAAACAACCAACAGGAGCGGATCATATCTGAATCCGCTTTCCCTTTGGTCCGCTTATGATCATGTCTCAATCTAGCCATGGTCACTTGGGGCTTCTGTTCAAACATAGGTCGATTCAAACCAAAGAGAACATAGTTGTCGATACCCAATTGATCGGCATAACGCCAAACCCACTTGGGGCTTCTTGATCATATTTGAATCATAGCTTAACCCCTTTGGGTCCGACGTGGGTCATATTGAATCAGCGCCATTAAACAACTCTCATGGTCACTTGGGGGCTTCCTGTTCAAACATAGGTCGTATTCGAACCAAAGAGAACATAGCTGCCGATACCCACTTGATCGGCATCGCCAAAGCCACTGGGGGCTATATGATCGTATCCGAATCTTAGCTTAACCCCTTTGGAACGGTTCACTGATCGTATTCGAATCAGAGGCCTTTAAAGTTAGGTTTACTATTCATTATACTTTGTAAGTATAAATGTTATTAAGGGCCAGGTAAACATTATATGTGCCAACTGCCAGGAGTTAAATTAACTCTCTGGTTTGGGTCACATAAGCCGGCGAGTATGTACCAAATAAGGATCGCGGGTATACTATTGTGATTATAATCATAACCGGCCTTTATATGATGTTTTGGTTCATATTCCGAGTTATCAATACTTTATGTGACCCCGGATTCGATAAGTCGCCAAGGGAATTCTATTTTGTTTTATGCACAGGATAAAGCAAGAAGAATTTTGACATCAAGGAAAGATTAACATAAGCTGGAAGCATATAGCGCTGGCGGCTTACGAAAGTATTATGCCACAAACATGCGCCAAGGCATGACAAAATTAAGAGGTTTTTCCGACCCTATTACAATACTCCCGAGTCTGAATAATGAAGCATTGTTTTTACAAGTTCATAACTTTGCGGTTCACCTTTGGTGGGCTTGATGGTTCGGGTTATCCTTCTCCGCCTCCGTTGGTTGCTTTGTCTGGAAGGTTGATGAGGCCCACCAATGCCACTCAAGGCTTCAAACTCAGCTTCATCATCTATTAAACCGGCTGGGTCCACTTGGTGCAAAAGTATGCTTACGAGTTGGAGGGATCGGTGACTTGATCATATGGAGTGATTGGAATTCTCCGGTTCTCGCTGTCATAGCCCGGAGTGTATTTGGAGAGGTCGATGTCGTTCCCAATAAGGGTAGCCACGGACGGATGACTTTGACGCAGCGGTGAAATCATGATCATCAAATCTGGTACCATCCTCCTTGACTTCGGGTATCCAAGAGCAAGGTCGGCCGGTCTAGTTTCGAATCCATGCTTTTGCCCGGCTCAAGCGGCTACGGCTCCGCTCTTGAAGATGCTCCTTAAAACTCGGATCCGCTGAGGTAGCACAATGAGACACTTCAAAGACGCCTTGCGAAGGTGAGGAGTGGTATTTGATAAGGCTACAACAGCCAAAGCACGCTGTGACCGGGTGTACAACTGCTCCACCAGAGTGTAAACCGCCTTAAGTTTGATCAGCATGTTCTGCTTGAGGTTGGTGCTCCTGGGGCCTGTGTGTTCACAAACATAAAGGTGATCCGGAGTTAACGATAACGGCAATAATCAAGGGAAGGATTGCAATGTTTGGAGTTATGAACAATAGCTTACCGAAGATGGCTGAGACCATTTGAGATATATGACGCTTTAAGTCGGACAGCTCGGTTGTTGCTTCTGCAAGAGAAGCCTCTGCCGACTCAGCCCAGGTTACTAGTGAAGCCTTCTCATCAGCCCAGATTTTCTTCTCTGACTCAAAATTCTTCTTCAACTTCTCTTGTTCAGAGATGCTGAATTCAAATTTGGAGTTGGCCTTTTGAGTTTCAAGCTCTTGGGTTGTCAGACGGCTCTTCAGGTCAGCAATCTCCGACTCAAATTGACTTATGGTGACCTACATTGATACCGAGTTATGGTAAGAATCCTGGTAAGATTAAGTATCAAGCACGTTACAAGTAAAGATACTTGACACTTGGGGGCTAATGTATGCTGAAGAATTTTTAATGCCGGGTTATGCATATTAAGTCTCAAGCACTTTACACGTAAAGATACTTGACACTTGGGGGCTAATGTGTATCGTAAGTTCAAAGCTATCATGCAATAACCGGGTTAAAGATATTCTCTTTAAACCGGAGATATCAACAGTAAGCAGATTTCTAAGTCTACAACATATTTATTCATAAGCAGTACACTTGGGGGCTAGTACAGTAAGTAAGATTCAGGAAAACAATATAAGTTATACCTCAGATTTGTGCTGTATTTGTTTCACCATGTCAATTTCCAGGTCACGGCTATTATGCACTTGATTCAGATAGCCCGAGACTATATCACCAATGCTTAGGTGAGTATAATCGGTAATGTCTGCTTGGCCTTTCGGCGTTCGACAAGTTCTTCTTTGGCAAGACATTTGGCAAGGACGAGAGGCCGCCCGGTTCAATAAACCGGCTTTTCAACACTTCAACTTCGGGTCATTGTTTTGACGGGCTTGGAGCTTCCGGTTATTAGAGTTATTGAGAGTATCTTGCAAAGCGGTCGAGGTTGGCAATCGAATGTCGGAAGCTTGTTCAAAGCGGTGATGGGTGGAGCTGGCTGGAGCAGACATATCAGGCGCCGGTCCAGCTACAATCGGTTCTTGAGACGGCTTATTCTTCTTTGCCCTCTTGCTGGGTTTCACTTGCATACTGTCAACAAAGGTAGAAGGATGAATACTAAAGCATGAGTAAGATAAAAGTCTAAAGTAACTAAGGTTACAGTACCCGGGAGCAGTTTTGAAAGCCGGCATGTTTGATTGCATGGACTCGCCGGAGGAAGGAGAGGTATCCTGATAATTGGAGTCAGATGAATTGAGAGGTTGGCGAATTAAACCCGCCAAAGGATAAATAGAGCGCAAATCGGAGATAACCTCATCCGACGCTTCCTAGTTACGTCGTGTAAGCGGAGGAGAGTTACGCATCCTTGCTGGTCCGGGTTCGCCTCCGCTTTCAAACTGTTGTTGCTTCAAAAGAAATTGAGGATCTTGATAAGTTTAGAGGATGTGAAAATCTTACTTTCCGGGTCACCTTTCGGATTTTTTGCTTGGGCAAAGGCTCGAGTCGGAGGAAATTATAGTTACCTCTTCGCCAACCGCTTGGTGTGTCCCGTATCCTCCCGAAGGATGAAATGTCAATAAAGTAATGACAAAGGAATTAAGAGAATCAGGGTTTACCTCTTCATCATCCGAAGAAGAGTCATCCAATTTGAGTAAATCGGAAGCGCTGGGTCTCTTCTTCTTTGAAGTTCCTGTTTTGGCAGCTTTCCTTTCAGTTTTCTTGGCTGTCCTGGCTTGTTTAGCAGCCTCATGGTCATACTGGACCTTCCAAAAATTGTCATCGGCCTGTGGAAAAGATAAGAAATTATGAGTACAAGTAAGGTGTAACAAGGCTAGGAGTATTTATTAAGGTTGAGGACTTACTGCAGGGGCCGGGTTCTTCTTACAGAAGGGAAGTAAGCCGAAGGTGTTGCTAGTTACTGTGCCCTCCTTCAGCAGCTTCCGCCACATCATCTGGTAAGTCGTCAGGGCTATGACGCAGTGGATCATCCTTTTCGCCTGAATATGTACACATTAAGCCGAGACGTCGGCTTAACGGAAGTACTCGCCAAGCGACCCAAACTCGGACTAGATCAATGCCATTCAGGCCATTTCCCAAAAGAGCTTTGATCCTTTTGATGGTGGGATTAAGAGGCAGACGCTCAATAGCAGTTAGCTTGTCTGCTAGCGGATGGTTGGACTCAAGGCGCAGAGCGCGAAAGCCGGGCAGAGGGCTTTCATCAGCCGGGGAAGTGTCCTGGCAATAGAACCACGTCTGATTCCAATCTTTCGGATGACTCGGTAGTTCAAAGATAGGGAAAAGGGTCTCTCCGCTGAATTGAGATACCGCCAAGTTCAAGACTGGGACCGTTGGCACGTTCATTCTGCCGGTTCAAGTAGAAAAGCTCTCTGAACAAAAGCAGATTTGGCTCCTCTCCCAGGTACACCTCGCAGAAGACTTGGAAATTGCAGATATTTGACACGGAATTGGGTCCAATATCTTGAGGCCTAAGGTCAAAGAAATTCAAAACCTCTCTGAAGAGTTTTGAGCCGGGAGGGGCAAATCCCCGGCTCATGTGATCCGTAAAAACTACTACTTCCCCTTCTTTGGGTTGAGGCCTTTCTTCAGACGGGTCAGGAGCACGATAAGACATGACCTCCTTCTTAGGCAGATGGCCAGACTTCACAAATTCAGACAGTTTACTCCTCGTGACTGTGGATGAGACCCAATTACAGGTCACAGGAGCCTTGGCCGCTTTAGGTGCCATGACGAAAATTGAGGCCTATGACAAAAATAAAGAGGATACGGCTTACATTTAACCCAGAGGAAAATATTTAAAACTAGTCATGATGGCGGCTTAAGAAGGGGACTAATGATATATGGATGACTATGCGATAAATATTAAGCCGCTACAAGTGTCAATGAGCAGTTAAACATATTCGACAGAGGCAGTTTTTTCACTCCCGGGTGAAACAAACAAGTTTCGTAAGTTGCTGTTGTTATTTTGGATCAAACAGACGTTCAGACAAGAATAATTCTAGACCTAAAAAATGGTACGGAGAAGTTCATACGTTCTACTGAGGATTCCTACAAAGAAAGAAGATCTGCTACTTCTAAAAATGGATGCGGAACAACAACCGCACGAGATCTATGCTATTACTGGATCAAACGAGCTACGGCAGAGGCAAGTGCGAGGAACTAGGATGAACGATGAACTGTACAGAAGAACATACTAGCCCTAGCTTAGATCTATGGCGTAGAAAGGGGAAACACTTACTGCGGAAGATGTGCGGAGGAGGGAAGCTGCCGTTCTCTGGTCAAGCTCAGGTCGATGCAGTGGCCAAGCTCGACGGAGACGAGGTGCGCTGTGGCGACGGCAGCGGAGCTCCAGTGACAGATGGGGGCGAGAGGAAGAAGATGCGGAACGGGAAGAATGAAAGAAGACTTAGTCGGGGATATTTATAAGGAAGGGCCACTAAAGAGCGCGAGAAACAAGGAGATAAAAGTTATTATCCAACAGCCTCGACGCCTCAGTTTTTGGAACAGTCAGTAAAGGCAAAGATCCGTTGGAGGATACGATGAAACAAAGAATGAATTTAAGTAAGGATGACGTCACGGCGGGTTAACACGGATCCAAAAGATAACGTCATGGCGGGTTAAAGAAACCCTTTGCACAGCCGGAAGACTGAAGATTTACTTCTTAAAGTTTTTTAAGATTGACATGAACAGGTTCAAATCAATCTGGGGCCTAATGTTGGGGATATAACTATTTGTGTAAGCCGCCCAGGAGGGGCCGGATTACACAAAGAAGACTCGCCAGATTGGAGCCTATAATCAAGCGTGAAGATGGCGGTTCAATAAAGGGCTTAAGGCCCACAGGCGACTTAAGGCCCGTTGTAGTAAACCGCCACCATGGCGTGACTTGTATCATAAGGTAGATTTGACTAGTAACTGATCCGGACACTGTTTATAAGCCAGCCGGGACTCTATAAGCCGCAGGGCGTCAACCCGTGTATATAAGGGGACGACCTGCGGTGGCTTAGGGCAGGAAACAACTCATCGAGAGCCGGGCATAGCGTATCTCGCTCCCTGGTCATCGAAACATCAAGCAATACCAACCCAACTAGACGTAGGCCTTCCTTCACCGCAAGGGGCTGAACTAGTATAAACCTCTCGTGTCCTTTGTCCCGATTAACCCCTTTAAGCTTCCTAGTTGCAATGGCTCCACGACTAAGTCCTTGCAAGAGGACATCTGCCGTGACAATTCCACGACAGCCGGAATGATGAAGATGGCCACCGGTGAGGGTTCCCCCCTCCGGCAGGGTGCCGGAACAGGGTCCCGATTGGTTTTTGGTGGCTACAGAGGCTTACGGCGGCTGAACTCCCGATCTATTCTGTTCCCCAAAGTTTTTAGGGTATATGGAGATATATAGGCGGAATAAGTACGTCAGGGGAGCCAAGAGGGGCCCACGAGGGTGGAGGGCGCGGCCTAGGGAGGGTGGGCATGCCCCCCTACCTCGTGGCCTCGTCTTTTGTTTCTTGATGTAGGGTCCAAGTCTCCCGGATCATAATCTTCCTAAAAATCACGTTCCCGAAGGTTTCATTCCGTTTGTACTCCGTTTGATATTCCTTTTCTACGAAACTCTGAAATAGGCAAAAAACAACAATTCTGGGCTGGGCCCTCCGGTTAATAGGGTAGTCCCAAAAATAATATAAAAGTGAATAATAAAGCCCAATAATGTCCAAAACAGTAGATAATATAGCATGGAGCAATCAAAAATTATAGATACGTTGGAGGCGTATCAGTGACCGTATGTTGTATATCACACACGCCTTCATCTGGCTCCCCGTTTCTTTTATTCCGTCTCATCACAAACAATTCATTGAACTGAACTGTATGCCCTGCATCGCACACGCAACTAAAATCTGAACCGTGTTTGATGGCTCCGCCATTGCAAACGTTTTGCACCTTTTTTGACGGTTCTTTTGCACCACCATTTGCGATTATTGCATCACACACAGCTTCGTCGAAGGGTCTCTGGTCGTAGTGTCGCGTTAGCAGCATCCTGCAGTAGTGCTTGTTAGCACCCTTAGGATCGACAAAACCTTCCGTTTTTATCGTATACAACTCTTCCTTAAGGAAACCATTAAGGAACGCTATTTTGACATCCATTTGCCATATTTCATAATCAAAATATGCATTAATTGCATAATTCTAACATACTTGAGAATTGCTACGGGTGAGAAAGTCTCATTGTAGTCAACCCCTTGAACTTGTCAAAAACCCTTTGCGATGAGTCGGGCTTTATAGATGGTGACATTACCATCAGCTCCTCATCTTCTTCTTGAAGATCCATTTGTTCTCAATGGCATGCCACCATCGGATAAGTCTACCAAAGTCCATACTTGATTCTCATACATGGATCCTATCTCGGATTTCATTGCGTCGGGCCATTTGTTGGAATCCGGGCTCATCATTGCTTCTTCATAGTTTGTAGGTTCGTCGTTGTCCAACAACATAACTTCCAAGACAGGATTACCGTACCATTCTGGTGTGGAACTTGTCCTGGTCAACCTATGAAGTTCAGTAGTAGCTTGATCCGAAGTTTCATGATCATCATCATTAGCTTCCTCTCCGATTGGTGTAGGCATCATGGAAACTGATTTCGATGATGTGCTACTTTCCCATTTGAGAGGAGGTACAATTACCTCATCAAGCTCTACTTTCTTCCCACTCACTTCTTTCGAGAGAAACTCCTTCTCTAGAAAGGACCCATTCTTGGTAACAAAGATCTTGCCCTAGGATCTCTGACTGAAGGTATACCCAATAGTCTCTTTTGGTTATCCTATGAAGACACACTTTTCCACTATGGGTTTGAGCTTATCAGGCTGAAGCCTCTAGACATAAGCGTCGCATCCCCAAACTTTAAGAAATGACAGCTTAGGTTTCTTGCCAAACCATAATTCATAGGGTGTCGTTTCAACGGATTTAGACGATGCCCTATTTAAAGCGAATGCGACTGTCTCTAGTGCATAACCCCAAAATGATAGTGGTGTTGGGTAACATAGTATTTCAAAAAAAAATCCTACGATCACGCAAGATCTATCTAGGAGAAGCATAACAACGAGTGGGGAGAGGTGTCCACGCACTGTGAGACCAAAGCAAGTTTATAAGTAACACGGTTGATGTAGTCGAACATCTTCGCGATCCAACCGATCAAGTACCGAACGCATCTCCGTGATCTGCACACGTTCAGCTCGGTGACTTCCCTTGAACTTCTAGATCCAGCTGAGGTCGAGGGAGAGTTTCTCAGCACAACGGCGTGTTGACGGTGATGATGAAGTTACTGGCGCAGGCTTCGCCTAAGCATCATGCGACAATATGACCGAGGTGGAAATATGTGGAGGGGGCACGCACACGGCTAAGAATCAACTTGTGTGTCTATGGGGTGCCCCTCCCCGTATATAAAGGAGGGGGGGGGGGGCGGCCTCATGGTGCGCCTCAAAGGGGGATTCCTACTCCTACTAGAGTAGGTTTCCAAGTGGTGATGTCTACTACACAACCTTCTTCTTGTAGGCGTTGTTGGGCCTCCAAGTCTGCGAGCTTTGTAGGGCAGTAGCAAATTTCCCTCAAGTGGATGACCTAAGGTTTATCAATCCGTGGGGCGTGGGATGAAGATGGTCTCTCTCAAACAACCACGCAATCAAATAACAAGAGTCTCTTGTGTCCCCAACACACCCAATACAATGGTAAATTGTATAGGTGCACTAGTTAATGAAGAGATGGTGATACAAGTGCAATATGGATGGTAGATATAGGTTTTGTAATCTGAAAATATAAAACAACAAGGTAACTAATGATAAAAGTGGCGTAAATGGTATTGCGATGAGTTGAAACAAGGCCTAGGGTTCATACTTTCACTAGTGCAAGTTCTCTCAACAATAATAACATAGTTGGATCATATAACTATCCCTCAACATGCAACAAGATTCACTCCAAAGTCACTAATAGCGGAGAACAAACAAAGAGAATATTGGTGAGTGCAGAAACCACCTCAAAGTTATTCTTTCCAATCAATCCCTTGGCCTATTCACTGTAAGTGTCACAAACAGCCCTAGAGTTAGTACTAGAATAACACCTTAAGACACAAATCAACAAAACCCTAATGTCACCTAGATACTCAATGTCACCTCAAGTATCAAGTGGGTATGATTATCGATATGCATCACACAATCTCAGATTCATCTATTCAACCAACACATAGAACCTCAAAGCGCCCCCAAAGTTTCTCTGGGAGAATCAAGGCAACGTGTGTGTCAACCCTATGCATAGGTTCATGGTGGAACCATAGTTGATCACCAAAACATACATCAAGTGAATCACGTGATATCCCATCTCACAGAATCATACGACAATACATACATCAAGTGTTCTCAAATCATTAAAGACTCAATCCGATAAGATAACTTCAAGGAAAACTCAATCCATTACAAAGAGTAGAGGGGAGAAGCAACACAAGATCCAACTATAATAGCAAAGCTCGCGATACATCAAGATCGTGCCAAATCAAGAAAAGCGAGAGAGATCAAACACATAGCTCTTGGTACATACCCTCAGCCGGGTGAACTACTCCCTCCTCATCATGGAGAACCGCCACCATGGTGACTTGTATCATAAGGTAGATTTGACTAGTCACCAGGCAGGACCTTTGTTTATAAGGGTCGGGACTCCATAAGCCAGCGGCGTCAACTTTATATATAAGGGGCGACACAAAGGCGCTAAGGCGGAACAACGCCGAGGCGGGCATAGCGTATCTCGCTCCTGGTCATCGAAACATCAAGCAATACCAACCCAACTAGGCGTGAGCCTTCCTTCACCGCAAGGAACTGAACTAGTATAAACCTCTAGTGTCCTTTGTCCCGATTAAC
Source organism: Aegilops longissima (assembly GCA_021605205.1). Lineage (NCBI taxonomy): Eukaryota > Viridiplantae > Streptophyta > Magnoliopsida > Poales > Poaceae > Aegilops > Aegilops longissima. Next base: position 19,758 of record JAHIAM010002851.1, read on the forward strand.
CCTTTAAGCTTCCTAGTTGTGATGGCTCCGACTAAGTCCTTGCAAGACATCTACGTGACAATTCCCGACAATTGGCGCCCACCGTGGGGCTAACGCATGGTGGTTGAGTTCTTGAAGGCAGCAGAGAGCTCAAGGGATCTGATGGGCGGATGACCAAGAGTCGTCGGCAAGATCTACATCGACAACAAAGCTGGGGCCCGGCGGCGACTCAATTGAGTATAGGTACGGGTCCCCTTTGGCGGAATCACGTCTTCATCGGCTGGATCGGTGGCCGGAAGACTGGCGGACAAATGCACCGACCTCGTCGGGGCGGCTCAGCGTCACGAGACCCGCCGAGCTCAACTTTGTCATGAAGCGTGCCTTCGTGGGCTGCGTCCACGGAGAAGAACTCTGAAGGATCTAAAGATGGTGGTGAGGCGGCCATCCCTCGGATGATGATTAATCCACGGTTCATGATTCTTTATATCAAGTCAAGAGGGTATGCTGAGGGGCTGTTACGGCTCCTAGCACTCCATTCAATGAGCACGCCAAGCTGGGCGGGGTCTTCATGGCTGGAACTCAACACAGTCAAAACTTCGGCAGGCTACCTTGCAATAACGTCCGAATCCGGGGCGGCGAGGCGGGAGGCCTGTGCGCTGCCGACTTCAGTCTTGATGGATCTTATGGACAAGCTAACGACCTGTTAACGCCACGGTTATTCTGCAAATCAAGATGAGCATAACGCGGAGGTGGCGAAGGTGCATGAGAATGCTAGGGCCAAGAGGCCTTGGCGGTGAGGACACCGGTTAGCTGAAGCGGCTTTGGTCGGCGCCAAGCGCTAACTCCGGTCGAGGCTTTCCAGCAATATGAGCTGAGCGCATCTAATGAGGTGATGAGGAGGAGACATTAGAAAACCCAATCCGGTTGCCTCCGGTTTATGACCCTCGAGAACCTTCGCGACACCGGTGCCTAATAGTAACCCTTGAACAAATCAGTTCACGCCCGGCCGGGCGAGTGCCAGCTCAGCTCAAGAGATGGCACCTCCGCATGGGGTATGGCCTGCCCCATTTTGTACCAATACCACGGGTCACTTCTCTAACCCCATGGAGAACTTGATAGCAACATCGGCATGTTTGGCGGCTCTCGGTGGATGGTGATGATCGTAGCGGTGGAGGCGGAGGAAGTCGAGATCTTATTGAGGCGGCCTGGCGCAACAAGAGACCTATTCTTCTGGCGAAACATGATTCATTCAACTCCTCCGTAGCTAGCACACGCCTCGTCAAAATCGGTCCAGATTCTGGCGGCACATGGAGTCGAAGCTTTGTCAAGCGCGCCGTGTCGTAACGGTCGGGTGGCTATAACCCGGTGCAAGACGAATCGTCGGGGAGAATGACGGGCTCAGCCGCGGCTCGGCGGTAGCATATCAAGACCTCCAGTGTCAAGCGACTTGTTGGGCGGGAGTGGCTACGAGGCTGGCGGTGTTCCTTGTTTGGTGCGGGATCTGCGGGATGTCGTCTACCCAAGGATTTCAAGGGACCTCGAAAGGTGCCGATTACATGACTTATTACTGGCGTGGATCGAAATTCTGAGATGGCCATGGAGTTCTTGGAGGTCGGCGGCCTTGCGATAGCTAAGTACTTCACCATGATGTTAGGCGGAGCGGCCCGATCTTGGTTAAGGGTTTGCCACCCAACTCCATCAGTTCATGGGCGAGCTAAAGGCCGGTTTATCCAGAACTTCAAGGACACTTGCAAGCAATCTATGTCTATTATGGACTTGACCAATTGTAGCGGGAGGAGGGTGAATCCACAACTCATTGGAGTGCCGGGTGAAAGAAATAATACATTAGTCCGATAAGATGGATGCGGCTCTGCGATCCTCATGTTGGAAAAATTGCCGTTTGAGCATTGAGGCGAAAGCTGGGCGCCTTAAGCGTGATTACAGCGATATGGGTATCTGATGGCGGCTTTAGTCAAATATGCGATTGATAGTACCAAGGATCCGCGTCGATGTGAAAAACGAGGAAGGAAGAAGAACGACAATGGAAAGGTCTGCAACATAACCGGTAAATCAAAGGCAACAAGCGCAAAGCGGAGGTAACCGAGTTAAGTGGCCAATGGCAATGCAGGTAACAATCGAGGCGTGAAAACCGCCCCCTCGATCTGGCGGGTCGGTCGAATCTGAGCAGCTTCTCAATGAGCCTTGTCGAGACACGGTGCTGGGAGCGACCGCCACCCATTTATGGAAAGATTGCGCACGATCATGAAGGCTTTCAAGAATTCCAACATGTTTGATGGCAATCATGGATCGAGGCGTGATTCAGGGCAGCTGCTTTCATGGCGGCGGTTCAAGTTCAACTTTTAGAAATCAAAGGCTACAATCAATAGTCTGGTCAAGGGACAGCGATAGTAGTCGAGTTATCAAAGCCACCCAAAGCAGCTGAATGGTGGGCGGTACCATGTGTTTACTACTAATTTATGCAAGCGTGACGAAGGTTCATAAGTCTTAGTGAATTCATTGAGCGGCGGTTCCGCGTTATTTTAGGTGGTCGAGCAGCCCATTATATGGGCGGGAAGATCACCCCCTCGAGTTGATAATCCGGGTCGATTGGCCTTAGTGGTAGCACCTCGGGTTGGTGGATATAAATTCACTAAGGTACTCATGGACGGAGGAAGCAGCATCAATATTCTCTATTATGAGACCTTCGCGCATGGGTTGGTGATAAGGACTTGAGCGTCCAACAACATCTTTCATGGAGTGGTGTCGGTAAGTCGGTGTACCCAGTTAGCAAGATTGAGATGGAAGTGGCCTTGGAGATGAATATGATTCGGTGAAAATTGGCGTTTGAGGTAGTCAAAATCAAGAGCCGTATCATGCTCTGTTTGGGCTGACGGCTTATGCTAAGTTCATGGCGCAACCGTGTTATGTTTATCTGCAGCTCAAGATGCGGGTCACAAGGGCACCATCCTTGTACATAGAAGTCGAAAGCCTTGGAATGTGAGGAAGGTGATCGGCTTATCTTTGAGTCTTTGTCTTGCCGAGGCTGAAGTTTTATCGAATAATGTTGACCCGCGGATATGACTTCTTTAAAGAAGCCGACTCTGAGCATGACCCGACATTGATGTTTAAATCGTCCGCTGAAACAAAGCTTATTGACTTTACTCAGGCGACTCTTCCAAGCAGTTCGACATCGGTGCCAACTTGCATCCTAAATAGGAAGCGGCGCTCATCGAGTTCATCCGTGAGCAGGACATCTTTGCATGGAAACCTTCGACATGCGGGTGTTAGGGAACTCGCTAAACACTCTTAGTATTGATCCAAAGTATAAGCCGATCGGGCAATTTCTTGATGTTTCAATGAGGAAGAGCGGAAGCTATTGGGGAAGAGGTGCTTTCGGCTCTTAACTGGGTTCATTGTGGAAGTCTTTCACCAGTGGTTGGCTGGTGCTAGTAGTCAAGAAGAATGGCACTTGGCGGATGTGTGTGGATTACGGACTTAAATAAGGCTCGTCCGGCTGATCCCTTTGCCCTCCCGTATTGATCGGATCATCGATGCTCGGCGGGTTGCGGCGTTTGAGTTTTTGGATGCTTACTCGGCTATCATCGGATCAAAATGGCGATTAAGGACCGGAAAGGCGGCTTTCATCACTCCGTTTGGAGCCTTTTGCAATGTATCTATGCCATTTGGGCTCAAAGTGCTTGAGGCGACTTATCAAAGATGTGTACAAAATTGTCTCCACAGTCAAATTGGCGCAATGTTCACGCTTATGTGGATGACATTGTGGTGAAGTCTAGGGAAAGAAACCTTGATATCTGATTTAAGGAGACCTTTGATAATCTCGGGTTTATAAGATGATGTAACGGGACAAGTGTGTATTTGGTGTACTGCAGAGCAAGCTTATGGGTTTCTGGTCTCAAGCAGAGGCATTGAAGCTAACCGGAGAAGATAAAGGAGATGACCTCATTGGCCAGCCGTGCATCAACGATGTTCAATGGTGGCGGGTCGTGTTGCCGCTTTAAGCGGATCATAAGCGGTTGGCGAAAGCCTGCCGCTATATCGGATGATGAAAGCGGATGCTTTAAATGCGGGTAGCCTTCTTGCGCTGCCTTTAGATTTGAAGAAGCGATTATCAAGCGCGGTCCTTGCGGCTCCCATTGATAGAAACCATTGCTGTTATATGTGGTTACTTTGAGAGCCGTCGGTGTGGCCATTGTGGTGGGCGCAAGGAGGTGGCAAGATCATCGGTTCAACGGCGGTTTACTACATCGATGAGGTGCTCATTGAGTCCAAGCAAAGAGTATCCACATTGGCGAAACTTGTTTATGGGGTGTTTATGGCAAGCCGGAAGCTGAAGCAGTATTTCCAAGGTCATCCTATAAGCGTGGTAGCTACGCCCCTTGAGACATCATCTAGAACGAGGAAGCCACAGGCGAGTATAGCCAAGTGGGCCATTGAGCTTAGGCCTCATGGTTTGAAGTACATCACGCACAACTATTAAGTCTCAAGCCTTGGTGGACTTTATCAATGATTGGGCAGTTACGGCACACGAGGAGAAGCCAGATAACACATATTGGACTATTCACTTTGATGGGTCGAGGCGGTTGGAGGCTCGGGGCTGGAGTCGTTTAACTTCCCCGGTGAAAAATTTTGTTATGTGCTCCGACTTATGTTTCCATGTACTAACAACGCAGCTGAGTATCGGCTTTACTCCATGGTCTCCGGATGGCTAAAGAGATGAATTTGAGCTAGGTAAGGTGCTGGCGACTCGAGACCTTGTTGCTCAGGTGTCGAGCACATGGGACTCAAGGATCCTCGATGGCGGCTTATCGTCGTGAGGTTGATGTGGTGGTGGACACTTCAAGGGTTATCAAGTGGAGCACATTGATCGGAGGAAGAATGAGGTGATGCTTTGAGCGGTGGGGTCTCGGCGTGGCCGATGCGCTAATACCTTCCTTGAGTTTTGCATAACCCTACATCAAAGTGCCTCTGAGAGAAAGGTTAGCGGTGCAGAACCGGAGGCACAGTGGTGGCAGCTCTTCACTATCCCGTTGGACAGTCCATATTTGGCCTATATGACCGGGGAAGTTGCGTGAGGCAGAGACGGCGAGGCAAATCATCGAGCGGTCCAAATCTATGACAATTGTTCATGGAGAATTGCATCACCTTGGCGTTCTTGAGCGTTCAATGTTGTGTGTCGCTGCGGAGGTCGGGAGAGATACTTGTGAGATTCATGAAGGAGATTGTGGTCATCATGCCGGCTCAAAATCTCTGGTGGCCAAGGCTTTCCGTCATGGTTTCTATTGGTGGCGGCTCATGCTAATCTGAAGGATCTGGTCGGCGGATGTAATGGATGTCAAAATTCTCACACGAGCTCATGTGTTAGCTCAAGGTGAGATGATTCAAATTAGCCGTTTTGCGATGCAGGGGCTTGACATGGTTGGACCTTTCAAGGTCTAAGGATAAGAAAATACACCTTTTGGTGGCGATAAATTCACCAAGTGGGTTGGCGAGCGGTCGATAAGTGTGATGCAGCCACGGCGGTTCAGTTCATGAAAAAGGTGATTTTTCGTTTGGCTTTCACAACATCATAGCGATAATGGTACTAATCTCTCCAATGGTGCCATGGAAGGATTACATCAGCGAAACATGTCGGCAGCGTTTGGTGTTGCTCATCCTCAATCTAATGGTCAGCGAGAGAGAGCTAATCAAGAGATATTGAAGGGTATCAAACCCGGCTCTTGGTCCCCTTAGAGCGAACTCCGGGTTGTTGGGTGGAGGAGCTACCCTCTACGCTATGGAGTATCAACACAGCGCCTAACAGATCTCTGAGTTATACACCTTTCTTCATGGTGTCTGGAGCAGATTACGCCGTGACATCCGACATGACTACGCCCAGTGGCGGCTTCGTTGAGGCTGATAATGAAAAGGCTCTTGAGGATGCACTTGACTTGTTAGATGAGGCGAGACTTGGCAATAGCCGCTTCGTGAAATACCGACAAGACTGCGCGCTATCATAGCCGGGTTAAAGCGAGCCTTCGGAAGCGACTTAGTGCTCCGCTCATTCAGGATCAATCGATATGCACAAGCTATCCCCTCCTTGGAAGGACCCTTTGTGGTCGATAAAAATCTGAACAACGGGTCATACTACCTCGCCGATGTTAAAGAGCACAAAGACTCACGTAAGTGGGAGGAAGAGACCCGCATGAAGTGGAACATAGCTCATCTTGACCTTACTATACTTGAGCCTTTTTAGGCAATGTATATATTATATAAGCGATAAAGCAGGACCTCTTTTCTTTTCACCCTCAAAGGTTTATATATTTTCTTTACCGGTGGTGGAAACAACCAACAGGAGGCGGATCATATCTGATCGGCTTTCCCTTTGGTCGGCTTATGATCATATGCGAATCTAGCCATGGTCACTTGGGGCTTCTGTTCAAACATAGGTGGTATTCAAACCAAAGAACATAGTTATCGATACCCAATTGATCGGCATCTTGCCAAACCCACTTGGGGGCTTCTTGATCATATTTGAATCATAAGCAACCTTTGGGTCGGCGTGGGTCATATTCGAATCAGCGTCATTAAACAACTCTCATGGTCACTTGGGCTTCTGTTCAAACATAGGTGTATTGAACCAAAGAGACATAGCTGCCGATACCCACTTGATCGGCATCGCCAAAACCCTTTGGGGCTATATGATAAATATCGAATCTTAGCTTAACCCCTTTGGAGCGGTTCCTGATGATATTGAATCGAGGCCTTTAAAGTTAGGTTTACTATTCATTATACTTTGTAAGTATAAATGTTATTAAGGGCGAGTAAACATTATATGTATAACTGCCGGAGTTAAATTAACTCTCTGGTTTGGGTCACATAAGCCGTGTATGTACCAAATAAGGATCGCGGGTATACTATTGTGATTATAATCATAACCGGCCTTTATATGATGTTTTGGTTCATATTCCGAGTTATCAATACTTTATGTGACCCCGGATTGATAAATAAGCCAAGGGAATTCTATTTTGTTTATGCAGGGATAAAGCAAGAAGAATTTTGACATCAAGAAAAGATTAACATAATTGGAAGCATATAATGGCGGCTTCACGAAAGTATTAAGTGCCACAAACATGCTGTGAATGATGACAAAATTAAGAGGTTTTCCGACCCTATTACAATACTCGTGCGAATAATGAAGCATTGTTTTTACAAGTTCATACCTTTGCGGTTCACTCCTTTGGTGGGCTTGATGGTTCGGGTTATCCTTCTCCGCCTCTCCGTTGGTTGCTTTGTCTGGAAGGTTGATGAGGCCGATCAATGCCACTCAAGGCTTCAAACTCAACTTCATCATCTATTAAACCGGCTGGGTCCACCAGTGCAAAAGTATGCTTCTGAGTTGGAGGATCGGTGACTTGATCATATGGAGTGATTGGAATTCTCGGTTCTGTGTCATAGCGGTGTATTTGGAGAGAGTCGATGTCGTTCCCAATAAGGGTATACGGGACGGATGACTTTGTGCGGCGGTGAAATCATGATCATCAAATCTGGTACCATCCTCCTTGACTTCGGGTATCCAAGAGCAAGGTCGGCGGGTCTAGTTGGAATCCATGCTTTTGCGGCTCAAAGCGGCTCTGACTCCGGCTCTTGAAGATGCTGCCTTAAATCCACGGATCGGTGAGGTAGCAATGAGACACTTGAAACGTCTTGCGAGAAGGTGAGGTGGTATTTGATAAGGCTACAACAGCCAAAGCTTATTTGTGACGGGTGTACAACTCCACCACAGTGTAAACCGCCTTAAGTTTGATCGGCATGTTACGCTTGAGGTTGGTGCTCACAGGGCCTGTGTTCTGAAACATAAAGGTGATCCGGAGTTAACGATACGGCAATAATCAAGGGAAGGATTGCAATGTTTGGAGTTATGAACAATAGCTTACGAAGATGGTGAGACCATTTGAGATATATGGCCTTTAAATCGGACAGCTCGGTTGTTTATACGCAAGAAGCCTCTGCCGACTCAGCCAGTTACTAGTGAAGCCTTCTCATCAGCCAGATTTTCTTCTCGACTCAAAATTCTTCTTCAACTTCTCTTGTTGAGATGCTGAATTCAAATTTGGAGTTGGCCTTTTGAGTTCAAGCTCTTGGGTTGTCGGCTCTTGGTCAGCAATCTCCGACTCAAATTGACTTATGGTGACCTACATTGATACCGAGTTATGGTAAGAATCCTGGTAAGATTAAGTATCAAACACGTTACAAGTAAAGATACTTGACACTTGGGGCCTAATGTATCTTTGAATTTTTTAATGCGGGTTATGCATATTAAGTCTCAAGCACTTTACCGTAAAGATACTTGACACGGGGGCTAATGTGTCGTAAGTTCAAAGCTATCATGCAATAACGGGTTAAAGATATTCTCTTTAAACCGGAGATATCAACGATAACAGATTTCTAAGTCTACAACATATTTATTCATAAGCGGTACACTTGGGGCTAGTACGATAAGTAAGATTCAGGAAAACAATATAAGTTATACCTCAGTTGTGCTGTATTTGTTTCACCATGTCAATTTCAGGTCACGGCTATTATGCACTTGATTCAGATAGCCGAGACTATATCACCAATCTTAGGTAGTATAATCGGTAATATCTGCTTGGCCTTCGGCGTTCGACAAGTTCTTCTTTGGCGTTACATTTGGCAAGAACGGTGAAACGCCCGGTTCAATAAGCGGCTTTTCAACACTTCAACTTCGGGTCGATTGTTTTGACGGGCTTGGCTCCGGGTTATTAGAGTTATTGAAGTATCTTGACGGTAGTCGGAGGTTGCAAGCGAATCGAAGCTTGATTCGGCGGTGATAGGTGGAAATTTGGAAGCAGAACATATCGGTGGTTCACTTCTGTCGGTTCTTGAGGCAGCTTATTCTTCTTTGCCCTCTTCTGGGTTTCACTTGCATCTTGTCAACAAAGGTAGAAGGATGAATACTAAAGCATGAGTAAGATAAAGTCTAAAGTAACTAAAGATTCTGATGCAGGAGCAGTTTTGAAAATCGGCATGTTTGATTGCATGGACTCGTCGGAGGAAGGAGGTATCGATAATTGGAGTCGAGATGAATTGAGAGGTTGGCGAATTAAACCCGCCAAAGGATAAATAGGCGCAAATAGATAACCTCGGTCCGGCTTCTTCCTAATTCGTCGAATTAAGCGGAGGAGAGTTACGCATCCTTGCTGGTCGGGTCACCTCAGACTTTCAAAGCTGTTGTTGCTTCAAAGAAATTGAGGATCTTGATAAGCGAGAGGATGTGAAAATCTTACTTTCCGGTCACCTTTGGATTTTTGCTTGGGCGAAGGCTCTGAGTCGGAGGAAATTATAGTTACCTCTTCCGCCAACGCTTGGTCGTGTCCGTATCCTCTGAAAGGATGAAATGTCAATAAAGTAATGACAAAGGAATTAAGAGAATCAGGGTTTACCTCTTCATCATCGAAGAAGAAGTCATCAATTTGAGTAAATCGGCGCTGGTCTCTTCTTCTTTGAAGTTCCTGTTTTGCAGCTTTCCTTTGATTTTTCTTGCTGTCTGGCTTGTTTAGCAGCCTCATGGTCATCTTGGACCTTCCAAAAATTGTCATCGGCTTGTGGAAAAGATAAGAAATTATGAGTACAAGTAAGGTGTAACAAGGCTAGGAGTATTTATTAAGGTTGAGGACTTCTTTGAGGGGGGTTCTTCTTCTGAGAAGGAAGTAAGCGAAGGTGTTGCTAATTCTTGTGCCCTCCTTGACTTCGCCACATCATCTGTAAGTCGTCGGGGCTATGGCGCGATGGATCATCCTTTTCGCTTTGAATATGTACACATTAAGCGAGGCGTCGACTATGGAGAAATACTAATGGCGCCAAACTCGGACTAGATCAATGCCATTGGGCCATTTCCCAAAAACTTTGATCCTTTTGATGGTGGGATTAAGCGGAGGCGCTCAATAGCGATTAGCTTATGCGCTGGCGGATGGTTGGACTCAAAGCGCGAGCCTTGGCCGGCGGAGCTTTCATCAGCGAGGAAGTGTCACGGCAATAGAACCACGTCTGATTCCAATCTTCGGATGACTCGGTAGTTCACATAAGGAAAAGCGATCTCTCCGCCGCTGAATTGAGATACCGCCAAGTTCAAGATGGACCGTTAGCGCGTTCATTCGCGGTTCAAGTGAAAAGCTCTCTGAACAAAAGCAGATTTGGCTCCTCTCTCGGTACACCTCGCGAAGACTTGAAATGCAGATATTTGACGGAATTGGGTCCAATATCTTGAGGCCTAAGTCGAAAAGAAATTCAAAACCTCTCTGAAGAGTTTTGGTAGGAGAAGCAAATCCGGCTCATGTGATCGTAAAACTACTACTTCCCTTCTTTGGGTTGAGGCCTTTCTTGAGACGGGTGAGAACACGATAAGACATGACCTCCTTCTTAGCAGATGGCGGACTTCACAAATTCAGACAGTTTACTCCTCGTGGTGTGGATGAGACCCAATTACAGTCCACAGGAGCCTTGGCAGCTTTAGGTGCCATGGCGAAAATTGAGGCCTATGACAAAAATAAAGAGGATCGACACATTTAACGAGGAAAATATTTAAAACTAGTCATGATGGCGGCTTAAGAAGGGACTAATGATATATGGATGACTATCACGATAAATATTAAGCCGCTACAAGTGTCAATGAGCGGTTAAACATATTGACGAGGCAGTTTTTCACTCCCGGTGAAACAAACAAGTTTAAATAAGTTCTGTTGTTATTTTGGATCAAGCAGAGCGTTGAGACAAGAATAATTCTAGACCTAAAAATGATGCGGAGAAGTTCATACGTTCTCTGAGGATTCCTACAAAGAAAGATCTGCTACTTCTAAAATGGATGCGAACAACAACATACGAGATCTATGCTATTCTTGGATCAAGCGAGCTCACGGCGAGAGGCAAGTCACGAGAACTAGGATGAGCGATGAACTGTGAGAAGAACATACTAGCCCTAGCTTAGATCTATGGCGTGAAAACACTACTGCGGAAGATGTGCGGAGGAGGAAGCTGCGTTCTCAGTCAAGCTCGGTCGTCGGTGGCCAAGCTCGTGAGCGAGTCTTGGCGTAATGACGGCGGAGCTCCGTGTGAGATGGGGGCGAGAGGAAGAAGATCGGAGCAGGAAGAATGAAAGAAGACTTAGTCGGGGATATTTATAAGGAAGGGCCACTAAAGGCGCGAGAAACAAGGAGATAAAAGTTATTATCCAACAGCCTCGGCGCCTCGGTTTTGGAGCAGTCGGTAAAAGCAAAGATCCGTTGGAGATCACGATGAAACAAAGAATGAATTTAAGTAAGGATAGCGTCACGGCGGGTTATACGGATCAAAAGATAACGTCATGGCGGGTTAAAAACCCTTTACTGCCGGAAGGCGAATTTACTTCTTAAGTTTTTAAGATTGACATGAACAGGTTCAAATCAATGCGGGGCTAATGTTGGGGATATAACTATTTGTGTAAGCCGCGAGGAGGGCGGATTACACAAGAAGACTTCATGATTGGAGCCTATAATCAAGCGTGAAGATGGCGGTTCAATAAAGGCTTAAGGCCCACAGGCGACTTAAGGCCGTTGTAATAAACCGCCACCATGGCGTGACTTGTATCATAAGGTAGATTTGACTAATGGCAGTCGGACCTGTTTATAAGCCAGCGGGACTCTATAAGCGCGGCGTCAACCCGTGTATATAAGGGGCGACCTGCGGGTAACAAAGCGAGAAACAACTCATCGAGGCCGGGCATAGCGTATCTCGCTCCACAGTCATCGAAACATCAAGCAATACCAACCCAACTAGGCGTGGGCCTTCCTTCACCGCAAGGGGCTGAACTAGTATAAACCTCTACGTGTCCTTTGTCCCGATTAACCCTTTAAGCTTCCTAGTTGCAATGGCTCCACGACTAAGTCCTTGCAAGAGGACATCTGCCGTGACAATTCCTGACGGTAGGAATGATGAAGATGGCCACGGTGAGGTTTCCCCCCTCGGCGAGTCTGGAGCAGGTCCCGATTGGTTTTGGTGGCTCTGAGGCTTCTGGCTGTTGAACTCCCGATCTATTCTGTTCCCCAAAGTTTTAGGGTATATGGAGATATATAGGCGGAATAAATCGTCGGGGGCCAAGAGGGGCCACGAGGGTGGAGGAGGCGGCGGCCTAGGGAGGTGGGCATGCCCCCCTACCTCGTGGCCTCGTCTTTGTTTCTTGATGTAGGGTCCAAGTCTCGGATCATAATCTTCCTAAAAATCCGTTCCCGAAGGTTTCATTCCGTTTGTACTCCGTTTGATATTCCTTTTCTCTGAAACTACGAAATAGGCAAAAACAACAATTCAGGCTGGGCCCTCCGGTTAATAAGGTAGTCCCAAAATAATATAAAGTGAATAATAAAGCCCAATAATGTCCAAAACATAGATAATATAGCATGGAGCAATCAAAAATTATAGATCACGTTGGAGGCGTATCGGTGGACCATGTTGTATATCACTGCCTTCATCGGCTCCCGTTTCTTTTATTCCGTCTCATCAAAACAATTCATTGAACTGAGCTGTATGCCTGCATCGCTGCGCAACTAAAATCTGAACCGTGTTTGATGGCTCCGCCATTGCAAGCGTTTTACACCTTTTTGTGGTTCTTTTGCACCACCATTGCGATTATTGCATCACACACGGCTTCGTCGAAGGGTCTCACGGTGGTAGTGTGGCGTTAGCAGCATCCTGCGATGGTGCTTTTAGCACCCTTAGGATCGACAAACCTTCCGTTTTTATCGTATACAACTCTTCCTTAAGAAACCATTAAGGGCATATTTTGACATCCATTTGCCATATTTCATAATCAAAATATGCATTAATTGCATAATTCTAACATACTTGAGAATTGCTACGGGTGAAATCTCATTGTAGTCAACCCTTGAACTTGTCAAAAACCCTTTGCGATGAGTGGGGCTTTATAGATGGTGACATTACCATCGTCTGTCTTCTTCTTGAAGATCCATTTGTTCTCAATGGCATGCGTCATCGGATAAGTCTACAAAGTCCATACTTGATTCTCATACATGGATCCTATCTCGGATTTCATTGCGTCGGGCCATTTGTTGGAATCCGGGCTCATCATTGCTACCCCGGGGTCCGGGGCGGCGGGGCGGCGGAGGGTGGGCCCGGCCGGGGCCCAGCGGGGGCCGGGGGCCCATGTGACCCCGGTGGGAAAGGGCGGGTGTGGCGGCGTGGACAGCGTCGGCGGAAGGAAAAATCTAGGGTTTGGGAGTTTGATCCAGATTTGGAGGAGTTTGCTTAAATAGGCATAGAGGGAGCTAGGAGAGTCCAAATGAGGTGTAGTTTTCGCCCACGATCGTGATCGAGCGACGGAGAGCATGGAAGTGACTTAGATGGGTTATTGGGCTGTTTTGAAGGGGTGTTGGGCTGCAACAAAAGAGGCCTTTGAAGTCAGGTTAACCGTTGGAGTACCAAGCGAGCTCAAATGACCGAAACTTGACCGGTGGTCTGGGTGGTATACCAAGGCCACTAGACAAACCTCGGTCCATTTGAGAAGGTTTAGTACCCTTTGCGGAAAAAGCGTAAAAGGGGCGCAGGAGATAGAGTCTGGGATTGCAAAAGCGGACAATGGGAAAAAGCTCGGAATCATGAGGCGAACACGTATGCAAATCGATGCACATGATGACATGATATAAAATGCATGACATGGACAAAATGCAAAATAGAAAAACCCAACCACGGAGGAATATCATATCACAATGCGAAAATGGCAAGAGTTGGAGTTACAAATATGGAAAGTTACTTCGGGGTGTTACAACCTCCACCACTACAAGAGGATCTCGTCCGAGATCTAGGACTGAAAGAACTCGGATATTCGAGCGGAGGTGATCCTCGCTCCCGGTAGCTTCTCGGTGAATGGTGTGACCACTTCACTTTCAGAATTTGATTGACTTGTTGCGAGTCTTGCGCTCGGTTTCTTCAAGAATAAGCAGAGGTGCTCATGATAAGAGATCTTCTTGAAGGTCAATCTCTTGAAGTTGATAGTGCGTTGAGTCTTGAAGCACTTGCGAAGCTGTGACCGTGGAACACATCGTGCACGTTTGCAAAGTTGGATGGAAGCTCAAGTTGATAGGCGAGATCGCCTCTTTTGCCAATGATCTTGAAAGGACCCACGTATCTAGGGGCAAGCTTCCCTTTGATACAGGCGAGTGCCTTTCATTGGAGAGGCGGAGGTAGACATGGTCTCCGATTTCAAAAGCCACATCACGGTGCTTATCATCATAATAGCTCTTACGGGCGATTGCGGCTTTGAATTCTCACGAATGACTTGGCACATTTCTTACATACGTGATCAAGTCATTGCCAAAAGTTGGCGTTCACTGTCTCGAGACCAATTGAGAGATGCGGCACTTTCGCCATAGAAATTTGAATGGGGCCTTGCCGAACTAAGCTGGAAGCTGTTGTTGTAGGAGAACTTCGGCATATGGAAGACAATCTTCCACTTCATACGAAGGAAATGACACAAGCCGAGCATATCTTCAAGGATTTGATTTACTCGCTCACTTGGCCACTTGTTTGAGGATGGAAAGCTGTCTTTGAAAGCGATGTTGGTGCCCATGGCCTTGAAAAGAATCCCAAAACTTGGAGGTAAAGATGCTGCCAGCAGTGAAGAGATCACTTGTGGAATGCCGTGCAAGAGACAATCTAGGAGGTGTATAGCTCATGCCTGAGCTCTTGTGATGGATTCTTTGATAGGAAGAAAATGAGCCACTTTAGTAAGCTTGTCAATGACAACGAAGATAGCATCATTTCCCGCTTGGACTTTGGAAAACCAGTCCACGAAGTCCATTTCAATATGATCAAACTTCCATTCGGAATAGCAAGAGGTTGAAGGAGACCAGCTGGTCTTTGGTGTTACCTTTCACTCTTCTGCGGACATCACACTCATTCACAATTGAGCAATTTCTCGCTTCATTCGAGTCCACCAATATATTTGCTTGAGGTCATGGTACATCTTCATTACTTCGGGATGAATGGATAGAAGCGAATTGTGAGCCTCGTTCATAATGACTTTTCTCGAGATCACCCTTAGGAACCACAATCCGGTCCTCAAAGAAAAGAGTGTCTTTGTCATCAATGTGGAAGCACTTGTACTTGGAAATGCCCTTGTCGATACCACGTTTCACCTTTTCACCATGGTATCCGAAGTTGAGCCTCACGAATCTGATCTTCCAAAGTAGGAGAGACTATGAGGTTGGCAAGAAAGCCTTGAGGAACAACTTGAAGATTCAGCTGGAAAGCTTCACAAAGATCCGGTGAAAGGGCTTGAGGATTAGGCATTGCGATAAGCCTTCCTGCTCAAAGCATCTGCAATGACATTGGCTTTGCGGAGTATATTCAATACTTGGGTTGTACTCTTGAATCATTTCGACCCATCGAGTGCACTGAGGTTGAGGTTGGGCTGAGTGAAGATGTACTTGAGACTCTTGTGATCGGTGAAAATGTCCACTTTCCTTCCCAACAAGAGATGTCTCACGTTATCAATGCATGGACAAGCTGCCGCCAACTCAAGATCGTGAGTGGGGTAGTTCTTCTCGTTGGCTTCAAGCTGGCGAGAGGTATAAGCCACAACTCTCTTCTCTTGCATTAACACAGCACGAGACCTTGAAGAAGACATCACGAGAAAACTTCAAATGGCTTGGATTCATCGGGAGGAGTCAAGGCAGGGGAGCTGTGCGAGTTTCTCTTTGAGGTATTGAAAGCAACGTCACACTCGGGAGACCGGACATACTTCACATGCTTGGAGAAGGTTGGAAAGAGGCTTTGCAATCTTGGAGAAGTTCTCAACGAATCTTGACAATAGCTTGCAAGACCAAGAAAACTGCGGACTGCTTGACATTAGGAGGTTCCCAATTCACAATTGCGGACACCTTCTCGGGATTAACTTGATACCCTTAGCGGAGATGATATGACCAAGATAAAGCACTTCATCAAGCCAAAATTCACATTTGGAGAACTTAGCATAAATTGGTACTCTCGAGCTTGTCTAGCACCAATCGCAAATGTTTGGCATGATCCTTCTTATTCTTGGAAGACCAAAATATCATCAAGATAGACCAAGGCAATTCATTGGTGTAGGGGTTGAAAATGAAGTTCATCATCCGAGAGAATGTTGGAGGAGCATTGCAGGCGAAAGACATGACAGTATATTCAACCAAAGCATTTACGAATCTTGTCTTGGGAATATCTTGTTCACGAATCTGAATCGATGATAACCCATCTGAAGGTCAAGCTTGGAGAACACTTAGCACCTTTGAGTTGCTCGAAAAGCTCATTGATGTTGGGAAGTGGATACTTGTTCTTGATTGTCTTCTTATTCAATGGGCATGATGTCGGCGCAAAAGTCGGTCCGTGCCATCCTTCTTCGGACAAAAGAACACCACAACCCCAAGGAGATGAACTCGATGCGATCAAACCCGAGCGCTCTTGTTCATCGAGCTGCTTCTTCAATTCCTTCAGCTCATCAGGTCCAAGCTTGTATGGGCGCTTACAAGCGGGTTCGATGCGGGCTCAAGATCGATATGAACTCAAGCGGCGATGAGGAGGCATACCGGAAGCTCTTACGGAAAGACATCTTGGTACTCTAAGCATTTGGAATCGAGAGATAGCATTCAGTTCGCCCTTCTCATTGAGAGAAAACAACCGAATGGTTTCATCACGACGGCATAGATGATCACATCATTAGAAGAGTGAGTCAATTGAATTTCACAGCAGCACAATCAAGCTGAGCTTTGTCTTGATAAAGCCGATCCATTCGAGAATAAGATCAATATCCGAGTCACCAAGAACAATTGGTTTGGAAAGAAATCTATAATCACCCATCTTGATAGAAACATCATGAACTATTGAGTTGGCTCTCATTGACTTGCGAGAAATAACACCCAAAGGTTTATCGGAGTAAGACCAAGAAAAATCATTCTTTGCAAAAGATCTTGACATGAAACAATCGATGCACGGTATCAAATAAGACTTTTGCGGAATATCATTAGCGGAAGATTACCCATTATCACATCGAAGATTCCTCCTTGCGAGCTGCATTCATCATATTGACCTTTGCAAACTTGGGATTATGCTTGACCCTTGCATTCTGGAAGATTTCACGGGGAGGAGGCGGAAGGCGCCTCTGGTTGAAGCACTTGTTAGCATAGTGACCTTTCTGCTGACATTTGTTGCAAGTCACCTCGAGAAGGACGGTGGTAAGGAGCACTTGACCTTGGAGCTTGAGAATTAGACTTGTTACGATAGCTTGGGTTGGGTGGGTGGGAAGATCCACGACCACTGAGTTCTTCTGCTGATAAAGGTGGCAGACGGAGGAGGAGGAAGGTAGAACCTGCTGCTTAGCTGCCACTTGAGAGGAAAAGAAGATGACTGCATCCTGATTCTCTTCTTAGAAGCCTCACATTTGAGCTGGGCAGCTTCTTGCTTGATGCCATGTTGTAGAAATCATCATACTTATCGGCTCAAAAAGCACAAGAGCTAATTGCAGATCTTCTCTCGGACCACCTCTGAATTGATAGATCATACTCTTTTCATCAGTCGTCTTGCTTAGCAAAGCAGCGAGCTTAGGCTGGATATTGTATTGATAGACAGACATGTTGCCCTGCTTGAGATTGCGGAACTCCTCACGCTTGCTCTCAACAACACTTTTGAATGTGATGAGCTCTGAAATCACGGCGGAACTCATCGAGTAATGACCACGACCTCCTCTGGAATCTTTGTATTCTTGGTACCACTCGAGCTTGATCCTTGAGTTGAAGCGATGCAAACTTGACAAAATCCTCGGTCGACATTGCTACAATCAAAATGCTTGCAGATGTCCACAACCAATCGGCGTCGTGGCCTCAACACGAAGCTGAAAGACTTGGCTGATTAGCGAGGCCCGGTGAGAAGTAGCAAAGTGTGGCTGATTGTTGCCTTGACCTTGATTTCCTTGATTGCCTTGCCCTGAGTGCGTTCTTGCAAGAGCTGCAAAATCATCGAGCATTGGCATTGGTGGCTGCCATGATAGCTTGCCGGAGCCTCGGAGGCGGAGGTGGAGGTGGAGGTTCGGTGATCCCCATCATTGCGATCCGGATTGAGCGCGTTGGCGGAGCCATCTGAAGAGGTGACATCCGTTAGTCCTTTGATAGACAAAAGATAAGTAGAATCAGCGGATAGAAATTGCAACATATAGTCTTCACAATAAACATTGAACAAGAATGAGCGAATGAATTCAAAAGTTAATCATCACCGTCCATTAAGGTGAAAGCCACTTAGATAAAGATATGGAAACAACATCATCTTAGAAACAAATCGAATATCACAGCTGAAAACAAAAGATTGGCTTCTAGAATGAGCGGAACAAACACATGATAGAATTTACGCCCAAAGTGTTAGTGGTGGGGCCCACGGACCGAGCGTATAGCGGACGTCACGAATGACAAACAAGGCGTCCCGAATCAGCATAGCCAAGGATTCTTTAAGGCGTCTCGCGACCACTTGTAAATCGACCGTGAATGGGCGGACCACTAAGCGTTGAACCCCAATCTCAAATCATACATCATCGGAAAGAATATCATATAAGCTACTAGAATTCCCACCTATAAACTCCCGAAACTTTACGGTTATGCAATCGTTGTTGGGGATCGGAGGACAAAATATATCACCAAACTAACAATACAGATCCAGTGTATCCATCCGTCAACACATAACCAAGAAATCCTCGAAATCGTGTACCCTCGACCTTGAAAAACATCCGTTATACAAGTCATGGCAATACCACTTTTCGCTTATCGAGCTATCAGGGTTATCTCACCAACAAGCGCACAAAAAGGATTTCGATGTCAAACCAGAAACTCAGGTATTCGAAACGCTGATAAAATTGTGACAACAACACCTGGGAGCTCAACTCCCGGGACACTGCCACAACCCCTAAATGTGGGGAGGCACCAAGAACAATGACCTCGTCACAAAACCATAGACGATTCCAAGATACCCATATGGTCCTAAAATTTTTTTGGTGAGATTTTAGGAGAGGAGGTCAAAACTTCACATCGGGATACCTCACCGGGCCAGCCGAAGGGACTGGGAGTAAAAAAGTCCTGCTCTGATATAATATGAAATCCTAAGACTCAAAACATTTTCCATTCTAGACTCCTTAATAGCAGCAGCAAACAATCAAGTACAGGGGCTCCTAAAATTAGGGAGGCTCGATTACCAACTTATGCACTCGACGCGGCCTTATCTCCCGTGTGCCGAGCTTTGACTTAGAGCATAACCACATTGAAAGCAATGTCATAAGTGAGGTAATCTTCACACAACCCATGTAATACATAAGGGAAAGATACATAGTTGGCTTCTGTCACCACTTCACACAATACATAAATAAACATCCATCATTCCAGGTTACACTCCAAGGTCCCACTCTGGAACCAAAATAAAAGAAGATACCCCAAATGCTACACGAGATCCCGATCTCGTCCCAAGCTGAGCTCCACTACTGATCATCAGAGAAAAGACATAGTAGTAGACCACGTTCCTCGTCAGAACTCCCACTTGAGCTCGGTTGAGTCACACTGCCTAGCATCGTCGGCACACCGCAACTGTTTTGGTAGAATCACAGCGGAGTCAGGGACTCGACAATCTCACACAGCGAGATCAAGACTATTTAAGATTATAGGAAGGATAGAGTTATAAGGTGAAGCTGCGACGGCGACTAGCATATATGGTGGCTACATCGCCATAAAGGCGAGAAGAAGAAGCAAAAGCGGCCGGTGAAACTGGTGGCGATCAAGAAGTGATCTGAACTACTTCATTAAGCATAACTCCAACACCGTGTTCACTTTACGGACTCAGCCGAAGAGACCATCTTGATTACTGCTTGATTGATGTGTATTTTGTTTAGGTCAACTTGGGTTTTCTACAACGGACATTAACAAATTCCCATCTGCCTCATTACCAGCAGGCACGGCTTTGAAAAGATATTACCTAAGAATGCAACAGCCCATTATAAGCTCTCAGTGTGAGGATATTCCTTCTCTAGGAAGACGATCAATCTGGAATCCGGGACTACAAGACATTTCACAGCAATAAAACAAGACCAGCAAAAGCCGGCGGTTGTGCCGACAAATCGATAGGGCGTACATATCTCGTTCTCAGGGCACATCCGGATGAGACAATCTACGAGTAAAACCAAGCCTCGAGTTTCCTCGTGGTGGCCCATTGTGACTCGGTTGGACCAGCATTCGAAGACACTGGTCGGGGGGTTAAAATAAAGATGACCCTCGGGCTCGCGAAAACCGGGAAAAAAAGGCTTAGGTGGCAAATGGTAAAACCAAAGTTGGGCCTTCTGGGCGAGTCTTATTCAAAGCGAACTGTCAAGGGGTCCATAAATCACCTAACCGTGTAAGAGCGAAATCAAGGAACATAACACGGTATGGCGGAAACTAGGGTGGCAAGTGGAACAAAACACCAGGGCATAAGGCGAGCCTTCCACCCTTTACCAAGTATATAGATGTATTAATTATAGCAGATATATATTGTGATATCCCCAACAAGTAAACATGTTCCAAAAGGAACAACATCTCCATGTTCAACAAGGAACAAACTTCACTTCACGCAACTAACAGCGCTATAAGAGGTGAGCAAAGCGGTAACATAGCCAATCAGGGTTTGCTAGGAAAAGGATGGTTAGGGCTGACATGGCAATATGGGTGGCATGATATAGC